>JXCR01100065.1:10890-57121 GCA_002079205.1 Phalaenopsis hybrid cultivar
TACACCATTTCTAGTGCGACTCTTACCAGAATACCAAAGTTTAAAACCTAAATTATCAATCTCCTTAGCCTTTTCTCCAACCCACTTAGTTTCTTGAATACATAAGATATTAATTTTCCTATGAATCATTATATCAACTAATTCCATTAATTTACCATTGAGAGTGCCTATAGGATTCTTTTTTTTCAAAGCACCCTCTTTTATTGTGAGATTGATAAAAGTCTCTGGTCTCACCCATAGGATTGCTTCAAGGGCAAGAGTTGGAAGATAAGAAGAGTGATCCGATATAATTAGATCCAAAACCTAATAAATTTCTGGAGAACCAAACCCAAAATTTTTGAGACATTGAATTATCTTATAGGGACCCATTTCTTGCAACCTGTGAGGAAAACACTGATCTGCAAATAGGGAAATTAATTGGAAGGCTTTTGGATGTAGAAAATGCCCTTAGGAATGATCAGCTGAACAAAACTCATATATACCTTCTAGAAGACTGTTGTCGAGCTAAGAGAAAAATGTTGCAAGAAAAATTAAATTTTGAGGACTTAATAAAAATCCAAAACCAACAAAATATTGAGTAATTGATTGGTGATTATTAAATTGAATTTTTTATCCTGGAGAAAGCCTTTTTCGTAAGGTTGAGGATGTTAAACCAAGTGTTATTTTGAGAGGCAGTGCAAGTTTTATTCGATATGTTAAGCAAGCTTTTAATTTCTGCATTTATTTTGAAATTAGTTTTGAATTTTTTTTTGAAATTTGCTTTAAATTTTCATTTGGAATTGTATCTCTCCTGATTTATGTATTGTTACATAATTTACATGTATTCTGAGATTATTGTGGCTGCTTATGTATTTACTCCTTTGTGCACTTAATTGTTGTGCTCATGTTTACTTTTATTTGCATGTTACATATATTATGGAAAAAAATAAGTTGGGGGAGGGGATATATATCTTATTACGAGTCTGAGAGTAGCTCACATAACTTAGTAAAAGATAAAATGTTAATATGGTAACTCCTGCTAGGAATTCTGATTAATTCAACTAGCTTATTAGAAAGTTTTTTAAAAGTGGCTAAATGTCATTTAAGAATCAGCAATGAGANAGAACCCTTGCTTATTTAACACTACACCCGGGCGCGGGTGTAGCGACCCTTGCACACTTTTCACTGTATTCAGACTATACAGCGCGTCGCTTCCAGGGGACGCCCTATCACTTACACAATGATCAAAAGGATTCATGTCATGATTTTTTTCGACAAGTTTTACGCTGGTTGTCGACTACTAACTGCAACCCTCCACTTTTCGCATCCGGGCTTGGGACCGGAAACGGCAATGTTAATAGGAATCTCTTTATTGATAAAAATTACAAATTTATCAAAAAAATGAAAAAAATGGACTTTATTGATATGAAATATAATTAATTTCTTATTTTAATACATTGATGATATTTGTAGTGGCGATCTTTATTGTAATTGTGACTAACATTGTTAAACTAGAAAGCACATGCATACAATTTTTTTAAAAGCTTGCTTCGAAGTATGTTTCATGCGCAAAGTGAAACATAGAAAGCACATGTTACGAACTAACATTGTTAAACTAGAAAGCACATGATACGAAGTGCTTGCCCGCTTCACTTCTCTTTGCTGAAGCGCTGAAGCTAGTTGATTCGTTTCACAGTTTAATAAGAGTAAATAAAGGCTTCAGTTGGGTGTTCGAAGGAGCACAAAGAGCCGATAGTCGTGTTCGAGAGTTTGAAAGCACAACGGTGCCAAGCATCTTATTTGACTTCGGCCTTGATTTTGAAGCGCGCTTTGAACGTTATAGTCTTCCTTTAACTTTGCCCTAGACTACAGTTTAGTCGATCATGCCTCTCAATTCCTATATGTTTTCTTATCTAACACCTAAACTTCAATTTTTACATATTCTATTTAGATGTTAGATATGTAAATACATAGAAATTTGGTTTTTTGTATGTAAATACACTCATGTTTGTAGGTAATGAGGGTAAAAAAAAAAACGACTAGATTTTAGAGAAAATTTTAATTAATATCAAAACATTTTACTTCAAAATTTAAATTTTAATTTTCAAAAGAAATAAACATTCACTCTCAATTTTTTTCATCAATTTATGTATTGTACTACATTTTTTTATATTTTAAATCAACATTTAAGTTATATTTTGTATTTAATAGTTTTTCATCGATGTATTTATCCATTAATAGTTATATATAATATATTAGCACTTTGGTTAATAGAAGGGCTGCTTCGCTATGTGTTGTGTGCTTTGAAGCAAAAAATGAAGCCTTGCGCATTGCATTGGGTTTTGATAAACACCGCATGCATATTTAGAATTTGTCCATGCATTTTTAAACTAGTCGGATTGTTTTGGTTCCCGGTGTTTTAGCGGATTTCTTTCATTTTTTTATTCAATTTACTTGGATACAACCTAACCAGGATAAAGTAAGTTTGCTTTATGTGGTTGACAGACATTTAAGTATTTTCATTATTTTTTTCTAGCAACAATTGCACTAGGGGTAAGTCTTTCTGCATTAAGGGTCAGAAGATGCTCCTATATTTTTCAAGTATACTTTGGATACTGAGTATCATAGTAAAAAGCAAATATTTCTTATTGTTTAATAATTCCATTTGCTTGAAGCATAATTTTGCTGTTGACAACAGACAATGGAAATTAAATAATTTTTTTCACAGGATCATGTAGTTTTACGGTCTTATAACTAATATTTTTCTGATACATAACAAAGTAAATTCTAGAGTTAGAAAAGCTACTACAACAACAACAACAACAACAACAACAAAGCCTTAATCCCACTACGTGGGGTCGGCTACATGAATCCTNGATATCAAAATAATTAAAAAGGTATAATAAAATATTGAGTAACAAATCAAAGAAATTTTATGTCTTTTCAATTTTTTTTAGCCAATTTAATGTGTCTTAAATTTCAACTTAAAAGATAACATAAAAAAATGACATTAAACAATCAATTTTTTGAGATTTATTACTTAAAAAACTAACCTTCATCTTATTTAAAAAAAGAAAAGAAAAAGTTATCTAACCAGATATAGTAATTCTCAGGATAAAAAGAAAAAGAAAGAAAATAAAAAGAAGAAAAAAAATAAAAAGGTAAAAAGTCCTGAAAAGAAGATTGAGGTTGACACAAAGATTGAAAAGTAAAACATGAAAGTGGTTTTAGTAGAACTTAAGTGATAAGACTTCTTCATGATACACTAATGAAACTCATATATTGTTATCTTCGAGAAAAAAAGTAAAGTAGGATTAGATTGATTGGTTTCATTGAAATTGCTTTAAAATATAAGACGTGAGCGAAGATATTTTAATTGTCACCTATTTAAGAATCTTTGATATTTCATAAAGACAAAAACGAAGGGAATTAAGGAAAAGTCAAGCTATTAAACATTAAAAATAATTGATTCTAAAATAACACTTAAATATTTTTATTTGACTTCGATAAATAAGTTGAATAATTTAGAAACTTACAGTACTTATTTTATTCTCGTGGGGCCACAACTTAGCTATGAGATTTCTCGTTTGGGGGTATTTACTCAAGTTAATTTTACGTGATTTTATCTGCATGTTATCATTCGTTTTACTTGCTATTTCACCCTATTTATTATGATTTTATGCTTGTGAAGGTTCTTTGTACTATTTTGCAGGTTATAGGTGTTAAGCATGCAAAAAGTCAAAACGCACAAAACACTGTTGTTTAGCATAGTTATGCTTGATCTAGGTGTGACCACACCAGAATTGACGTGATCACACTTGTTTCGGGGATCCAATTTAGAAGTTATTTTCATACCAATTTTTGTTGGATATTTAAAACGGAGAGTTTTCGTGATTTTTCTTTATGTTTCCTCTTCCTCTCTTATGGTTGAGGTCATAAGTATTTTTTTTCTTTCTTTTTCTTTGTATTGTTTTTATATATTTTAAGGGGTTATAATATGAGAGAGGAGTTGGCTACTGTTGAAGAGAGAACAAACAATTTTGCAATTGGTTTCTATTCAATATTCCTTGCAACAATGGTTTTGATGGGATGTTTTTCGTGAATCATTTCTATCATGCATTGTTGGGCCTCTTTTCGCACCTCTGTGATTTATAGTGTGTTTTGTGGCTTTCTCGAATGAATTATTTCTGTATTGTTTTCTTGAGAATCAGAGCTTTTCGTTATTGTGTTACCCATAGAGATTCATTTAATCCTGATTTGATCAATTAGAATGTTAACATATTTCATGATCTGCGACTTCTATCCATTACACAAAAAAATAAAATGGTTAACCATAGAATCCAGATATTAATAGACATATTTTACCCGGGTTTTACAACCTAAAAAGGGGATCGGAACAAATCTGCGGGATGCCATAGGGATTGAGGAAACCTCAATTTTATGGATTATAATCTTCTTTTGACCTTGACATATGCATAAAGAGGATTTTCTATCACTATTGACAACAATCACGTTGGGAAAACACTAGGAAACCATGAATCATTACATTACGTAAATCATAGGGGCATGAGGTTCACATATCTTGACTAAAAGTAAGATTTATCTATCGTGGTTTTCTCTCTTTTCCAAACATGTCTTTATTTTTGCTTTTAAGTAGGATTTTAAGAAACCATCCCCTACTTGTGATAGTGTTAAACTAGGTTTAGAAGTTTAGTAAACTACGGATTCGTCTTCCAGAATGAGCGAAGACGTCATGATGTTTGTGGAGGGTTCTGACAAGCCAGTCCTTATGTCTTGCATCGAAAGCCTCACTGACTAGAAAACACTTACCAGGCTCCCCTACGATTACTGGTACTTTGAGAATGGTTTCATTGGTCTCAAAACCTCCCTCCCTTCGATGTTGGAGATCGACAGGCTTCTGTTCCACAATGTTGACTGCCCGAAGATAGCAGTTTTCAGACTGCTCCAGATTTCCCTGCATAGTGCTCACCTTGTTGCCTCCAAAAAACTTCACTGTCACGTGGTACCTAGATACCAGTCTTATAATATTTCAGGAGTAAGCGGGCGACCTAAGATTGAATTTTATGTTGGAGGCAAATCCACCACTAATAAATTCTTCCAGGTGCCTAAGCTGCTCGTCACCCTCTCCCCAGTTGACTGGTATTGTTATCCTTTCCCTTGAGAATCCAAAGAGTGGTCTGACTGATGTTACCACTCGGTTGGCTGGAAGGTTCATCTTGCCGAATATTAGTTCGAATAAAATGTTCACTGAGCTACCAATATCAACCAAAATACTACTGATCTGGTAGTTGCTGATCATAGCAACTATGTTGATGGTGTCGTTGTAGTGGTTTCCTTTGCGGGGTAAATCAACATCAGAGAAAACAAGTGGTGGATGGGTATTGTGCCTAAGAATGAGGGCGACCACACATAGTGGTGAATGGGTGTTGTGCCTAGGAATGAGGGAGTCCGCGCATAGCTCGCCTGTCCGAGGCCTTTCTTAGTTGGCTCGTTTGGGGGGTGGTGCGACTCCTCCCAAGTTGGTCGAAACAAATCAAGCAATTTGAATGGCATTGGCCTTTACAGGTTTATCTGGGATTTCTTCAACTAGAGCCTTCTCGTGCCGGATGCCACAAATTCCTTGAGCTAGCATGCTTTGATCAGCTCCTTGACCAGGCACTAGAGGTGTTGGCATTCATTCGTGTCGTAGTCATGGTCCTGATGATATGAGCAATACTTTCTAAGGACTCAGAGGAGTGCTTCAACCCTCATGAGGGACGCTTTCTTGAAGAACTCTTTATTTTGGATGGCTTTCACTAGCTTCTCTATCGACAGCCTCAAGGGTGCGGTCCTCGGTGTCCCACATTCGTTCTCATGCTACTCATGATATCGATAAGGAATTTTGTCAGTGTACCTCTATTGTCCTCATTGTTGAGGGTTTTGATTGGCTCTGTTGTGCTCCCGGGGCAGTCAACTGTCTTTGTTCCTTGGACGAATGGGCGGACGCCGATCCTCCCTAGATCTCCAACCACTATTCTGTTGAGTTCTTTTTTGCAAACGCTGGTCGGATGATTATTGTTTACGATAGAGGCGGACATTCTCTTCAGTGGTGATGTGCTTGTTGTCCATCTCAAGCAATTCGGCCAGGTTTTGTGTCTCCACCAAACCGAGGTCGTATCTGAATCTTTCTTTCCTTATCCTTTGGGCTAAGGCTGAGTGTGCCATTCTAGGCTCTTAGTCTCTTACTTCAAGCATCTTTTTCTGGAAATAGGTAATGTACGAGCGTAGACTCTCATGTTGTCTCTGCTTGACCTCTCACAGGGCGTGTGCACTCTTCTGCAGTTTCTGCGCACTGACAAACTGAGCCACGAACAATCTCTTGAAATCACCTAAGGATGTGATTACCCTCGCGGGTAACCCATCGAACAACCTGCGGGCTGATTCCCTTATCGAGGTAAAGCGTGTAATTGTTTTTCAACAAGCAGACTAACAACTCAAATGATGCGACAGGACTGGCCAGATCGGACCAACCTTTTGTAGGGATCAAGTGAAGGGGCTTTGAACTTCTCTGGGGTTTTGAAAGCTGAAGTTTTTCAGGAGAATGTGTTATCTGGCTGGTGGGGGCCTTTGTGCGCCCATGTTTTTGTCTATTCATGTACGTAGATCCGACACTGTCCTGGTATTGGGAGTCCGCGACTCCCATACGGAACCCCTCTGCCTCCCCCCTCTGAGCTGCTTGACAACCTTGGGGCTCAGGTTCTTACTCTCAATAACTTTGGTCCCATGAAAACTACTCCATTCCTCCGAGCATCGCTCGAGAACTTCGCCATTTGACCCAGCATATGGTCTCTCAACTCTTGAATTCTTTGTTGTACAAATTCTGCGGTGCAATCCCTGTTTCCTGCGTCCGTCTCATGAGTTCCTTCTTTGGGTTGTGCTCTTATTCTTGTTTTTGACATGTTCCACCCTCACCACACCTTTTAGGATGTTGAATCCAAGATTGTCTCGTAAAGCACACCCAAGAAATAGAGCGTAGGAGTGAGTATGAGAGCGAGAGTGAGAGAGAAAGAGAGGTTGAGTCTGGATTAGCTGGAAAAGTTTATTAGTCTTTTTGTTCTATAAATGACTCCTTATTTATAGATTAGGGGATATGAAGTGTATAATTACGTGTCTGCTCCTTTTTCAAGTAAGGACTTTACGGAGCATTTTTTGTCATAAATATATATATGAATAAAATAAAATTAAAAAGAGCCTTTGATTTGATTGTCTCATCCTTCGGTCGCCTGAGACTGGGCCTTTGTTCAGCTTATCTGAGGAGCTTCGGTCTACCAGACAAGCATCGACCGACAAAACTATTGGTTTTTGATCGGTTGAATTGAGGGTCTTTAGTCGGCCATGCTTGGGAATGTCGGTCGATTGACTCTCTATCGATGTGATTAGCAATTACCATTCACCTTGGATGACTCCGACAGCTAAGATGAGGATAGGATGTCGGGCAGTGGGCACTGTACCATAATTCAATAGGTAGCTCTACCCATCCAATAGGAAAATTGTCGGGGAGTCGTGTAGGTGCCGTATTAGGTGCTTATACTCATGAAGGCCTTTGAGGTTTTCTTTGAGTTGATCCGTGCACTATTTCGATGGGCTCGATAGTTCTGTCTTGGAAGATGTTCCCTAGTTCTTATTGTTGTTCAGCAGGTTTTGTACACTTACTTGGAGTATCCTTGGTAAGGTACGGGATTTCATGAATTTGTGTTGATATGGTCTTGGACCTCTGATGGGCAATATCTCACCGTACTTTATCCTTTGATACCATAGGATTCCTCTGAGATTCTTGCTGACGCGTTATGGGTGTACACCTTTCTAAACCATTATGAAAAAGTTTCAAAACGCGCCTTGCCTGCTTTGACTACCTGTGCTGCAAATCCCTGCACCATTTTTACCAGAAGAATTTTTATTGTTGTGATTTGGCAAGTTATGGTATTGTGATATTTATCTAATGTAGGTTCCGGCATTGGCTAGTTATGTTCCAACAACTGCGTTGAAAATGTTAGCAATAGAAATTGTAAAAATGGCTTTCATATTTTCCTTTAGGGCATGTTTGATATCATTTCCCTTTCTGGTGCACTTACATATGCAAAAGATGGCGGTACAGTTTCAAGAACTGGAGGACTAGGTATATGCCTTTCTGGTGTGGATGGCCGTATTGTAGGTGGTGGTGTTGAGGGACCTTTAATGGCTGCTGGTCCTGTTCAGGTACGGCATTCACTTTATCCTGCCATATTAACCATATTATTCTACGAGAAATTGAATCCTGCCAATTAGCAGGTGATTGCAGGCTCCTTTTTGATAGATATTGACAGGAACTTCAGTGCCTCTACAAAAGAAGATGATTGCACAAACAAACTATCAACTGAAGCAGCAGCCCGCGCGACATTTCCCTCTTTTGTTCACGTGGAATCAAACGTAGGGTCTCTTAAAAGGGTAACATCATCTCGTGGAAGTGAAGATTATCAACGCATGGGTGAAAGTTATCACTTGTTTCCCTCACGGCCCCTGTTTCCCTCACCTGACTGGGACGGTATGTACTNGAAAAGAAGATGATTGCACAAACAAACTATCAACTCAAGCAGCAGCCCGCGCGACATTTCCCTCTTTTGTTCACGTGGAATCGAACTTAGGGTCTCTTAGAAGGGTAACTTCATCTCGTGGAAGTGAAGATTATCAATGCATGGGTGAAAGTTATCACTTGTTTCCCTCACGGCCCCTGTTTCCCTCACCTGACTGGGACGGTATGTACTGTCTTGTTTGTTGCTCAATTGCATCATGCATCCTTGGTGTACTCCTGCAGGATAGGGGAGTTTTGGAAAGTAATGTTATCATGCACGTTTGAATTAAGCCTGCCGGATGAAGCATAGCTAGTCAATAAAATAAATTGCATGACATCTTTAAAACACTTAGCTTAATGTTTGTAGCACTAGAAAATAGGAAGATTTACATGCATACCACTCAATTCCCATGTATTTGCATATCTAACACCTAAACTTTAATTTTAGCATATATACCACCTTTCCTTAGCATGACCTATGCATGAAAAGGTATATTTCGCTTTTTTAAAATTTAAAAAGTTTTGTTTTATATTTTTTTTTTAATTTTTTTTTTATGTGATACGAAAGATTTGATTAGTATAATGATATAAAATAAAGTGTACATGTTAGAGATGTAAATAATCTGGAATTGGGTGGTATATATGTAAAAGCCCCTAGCAAATATCGATGCCGTCTGGATTTTACTGCTTTTCTTCAGTATTCCTATGTATTCATAAAAATAATTTGACTATAGAATCCTAGACTAAGCTTTCTAACCCGTATTATTTTTTGTAATCATTCTTTGCTCTATGCGATTTATGCAGGGCCAGCAAATCCGTAGAACTACCGGATTATGCCAATCTTTGGATGACGAAGATACTCAGCACTAGTGTTTGTTTGCTTTTTGTAGTCTTGCATCTTTTGAAATCCATTAGCTTGATTTTGCCTAATGAAGGCTAAATGTACATAGAAAGCCTAGTTTTGCCTTATCAAATTGTAGCCCGGTCTTTCTATGTAGCAATCTAATTGTGCAGGTGTTTTTATCCTTTTGTTGTGCTGAACTGCTAATTGCAGCTATTTAATAACAACACTTAATTTTGATGCTCTTCTTTGTGAGAGCAATATATTTTTTTGCATGCTGTAATTTTTGGGATCATACAGGAATAACCACATATTTGAGGCGACTTAAATGGATGGAATCATTTTTTATTTGATTTTTTGAATGGAATTAATGACAAAAATAGCTCAACATAATGTTATGGATGTAAAATTAGGTTTGGTGTTTTGCATTGAGTCCAAGGATAATTTGACTGCTTCAGTTTAAGGTAAAACAATCTCAAACTGGTTGAATTGATCAATTCAAAGCTGGACTGACCCAAGACCAAATGGAGTGAGATGGCTTAAAGGAGCTTGTATATTATCCATGTAGCAAAGATGTCATTGCCTCTAGCATTCAGTAAGCCATAATGACATCAAACTGTGCTTTTAGCCTGTTTGGTACTACGCCATGCTGGAGGATCCTTTTTTTTTCCTGCTGTTTTTAGTCATGCAGTTATTTTTTGTCAGATTTTTATCTCTAGACATTCTTTCTACTGAGAGGAGTTAATCCACATAATCATGTTGAAATTATGACACATTTTTAGTCAATTAATTAAAGAAATGGGGAATCTTGTACTTTGTTTCTATAGTTTATGTGGAGTAAACTTTGATTTGCATTACAAATTAGCTAGCAAGATCATTATTTCTTACATCAATTTAAGTATGTTTCATAAATCTTTATCATCAATTATGGGTAACACCATAAAATTATTGTTAATCACTTGATGAACCTTGGCGGGGTTGTGTTATCACAATAGCCACATAATTGTATTAGTTGTGAACGATATTTAGAAATTTATTGTATGGTGCATGGCTTGCATGTACAATTCAATTGAGTGCAAAAGCGATATAAAGTGGTTGTTTTAAATGTTAACAATTAGAATATTTCAAAATTAGGGTAACATAAATGGTGAGTCAGTACATAAATGGTGAGTCAGATCAATTGTCTCTACGGTTGTGAAATTCTCTTAGGTGTTGAGAAATTGCTACTATCATGAATATGATTGTTCTCTCAAATAGGATTACATGTATGATCATGTAGTGCATGCGTGCCATTCTACTAGAGTCATGTGCGCACTCTTGGTGGGACCACGTATGTTTATGTTTGGTTAAATTTGTCATCATATCTTGAGTAACCATTTGCATTGCTTTGTCATACCTAGAGCTTGGAGAGTTTTGATTAACCATAACTTGCATTAATTAAAGAGGAGAGCATAACATGTCACGGGACTTGTGTGACATGCAACACCAAGGGAAAGGCTTAGAACCATAACTATGGTTAAGGTATTTAAGCGGCTATTGAGGAGCAACAAATTTTTTGGAGAATTTTTTTAGAGCGAGTGCTATGAAGAAGCCAAACACCATGAATGACAAAATGTCAAGAATAATTTTCACTTTGGGCGAGTCTAATTCTATTTGGATGATTAATATTTTTAAATTTATTGAAGTGACACTTGAATTAATTTGTGGCTTGTGATTGAGAAAAATCTTCCTGTTTTTTTGAACCATGCGTTCTACATGATGTTGCATGAACCATGAATTTATTACAACAAGATTGCAGTAATTGTTACAACGAGATTACAGTTAAATATTATTATAACTTGTGAATCTGTTGATAATTTTATATTCAAAACTTCATGATTATACTCAACTAATATAACATGAATGATAATGTGAATTATGATATGAATGATAATGATAAAAATGTTGCACTATGTAGAAAATGCAAAATAAATGCCGTAAATTGGTTCAATGTTAAAATATCCCTATGTAGACAAGTAGAAGAGCTTATCAAAAGTTGTGAAAAGCAGTACGCTCTTGTAAGGGAGTAAATGCATGGATGAAATATTCGCTCTTGTAAAGGAGTAACTGAATGCATGAAATATTCAGATTACGATTCCCTATAATTAAAATAATCGATTTCTTATTTATTAAAGTTATAATTATGTTTATTGATTAATTATTTTCGAATAGATGAGTAAAATGAAAAGTGGAATGATAATTTAATTGCAAGTTTATCTTTTGTTTTCCTTTTTTTAGATTTTAGTTACCTATTAAGCTTTATGCATGTGAATAAACTTTTTTTAAGCATGAAGAAAGAAAAGAAAGCAATGTGAGGAATAGGGGTGGTTATTATAATGTAGATTTGATTTTTTTTTATTTTTTTTTTATTTTTTACAAGTGTCCATATTAAATGATAATATATATATATATATATATATATATATATATATATATATATATATATATATATATATATATATNCTTCTGATTTTTGAGACCAAAAGTTAAAATCTTCTTGCTAAAGGTTAAGAATGGAATCATTTTGGTTTTTTTCTTTGTTGAGAGATTTTTTCTTTGGGATAGTTGGGATCTTGGCATGAGCATTATGACCTCTTCTTCTTTGGGACTTACTTTTAATAGCCTACTTCTATCATACCAATTGATTCAGGATTAGTTGAGAAGTTTTAACATGTAGATTTTCAGCGTCCTTTAAATTAAGCCTACTAGCGTTATGCCTAGTTTTTAGTTGAAGATTTACAAAGGAGTGCAACTTAACCTGTTTTATTTTGTCTTTCGTAAGGTAAAGACAAACGGAGAGAGAAATAGACATACAAAATTAAAGAAAAAGCCATTATAATTTTATTGTAGTTTAATGTTGGAAACTTATCTAATCTAGGATGTTTAAAGATGATATTGAAAGTAAACTTCACGAGCAGTCTTTTGCTGTGAACGTGCCACCCTTCTTTGGAAGTCATTTTCAATGGAAGCCCCTGTACACTCAGGTATTTCTCACATGAAGGTAAAGAGCACAAAATAAATTTCTGCACTTAGCAAAATTTTTCATTCTTTCAACTGGCAATGTAAGCCATCACATCAAGTATTTATCACAATTGAGAGATAGAGAGGCCAAAGGTGGTTGCTGGTCAAGGCCTTTTGAAGAAGAATGAAGTAATTGTGGTTGGAAAATTTGTAGTTTTGCTTGTACAGGTTCCAACAAGATACTTTATGCATGATTGATGTTTTGGAATATTTACATGCATACCACTCAATTTCTATGTATTTACATATCTAACACCTAAATTTTTAATTTTTACATATATGCCATTTTATATATGCATGAAAAGGTGTCTTTCACTTTTTAGAAGTCAAAATAATGCTGTTTTTTATGTGATATGAAATATTTTGGTGGTATAAGTGTAAAAAGTAAAGTTTAGGTGCTAGATATGTAAATAAATAAAGAATTGGGCGTTATGTATATAAATGCCCCTAATTTTTAATGATTTTCTTGGGCATGGAGGGGATCAACCACTTTATGTGGAATAAAAGTTACAACAATCAAAGGATTTGCCTTAGATAGATGAAACAACAATTGTAATCAATGCAANGCTTTATGGTGGAAACTTAATTAAATTGGGATGCATAACAAATATATTGATGGTATCCTCCATTAGTAGTCCCTCCTTATGAAGTTTATCTTCTTCTTTGGGAGCCCATCTCTTAGTGAACAAATTCACACTCCAAATATCCCTACTTGAAGGGCAAATAAAATAAAGAGAATTCCAACACTTCGCTAAATTTTTTGAACTTGGTAACTTCATTTGATGGCTCTTTAGGCTTGGAAGACCGTCTAATTTGAGTCAATTTTACAAATCCTTTGATTGCATTGGGTCGAGTTATTTATGGCTTAGTGGACGTTTTCCTATAGCCATTTGAAGCGTCCACCTTAAATCCTAGTTGGTGAGTTTTTGAACTTAATTTGGCTTGAAATTCTTGAGCTTTGATGGCAAGTTCTCTCCTCTTGGGATCGGGTTGGTGAATCTGTCTTGAACTCGGTTTGGCGAGCTTGTACGAAGCATGTTTGTTGAGCTTAGTTCTTGCCCCTGGCGTTAAGTGGATCCTCTTTTAAATCATGTGGTTAAGTCTGCTCTTGGTATATATATTTAATTCCTTGATTCTCCTTTATCTTTGAAATGTCTCTACGAAAAGAAAATAGAAGGGAAAAAATGCTATNGAAGCATGTTTGTTAAGCTTAGTTCTTGCCCCTTGCGTTAAGTGGATCCTCTATTAAATCATGTGGTTAAGTCTGCTCTTGGCTTTATCTTTGAAATGTCACTACGAAAAGAACATAGAAGGGAAAAAATGCTATTTTTTGTGTATATAAGCTTAATACTTAGCTTGCTTCTTTGGATGAGTCCCATGCTCTCACTGTGTCAAGCTTGTTGCTTGGATTTCCCGCGAGCAATTGATTAGTGCAATAATTGGCATTCAAGGCGCTACGAATGAGTAGTTGGTGGAATTTGAAAAGTTAATGTACAATTTTACCTGTGTTTGATCATTATTCTATGTTAGTGGCGATGCAGGTCCTATAAATAAGCTGTCTTGTATTGCGATGAGAGGGTTGTGTAGTCTTTGTTCTTTTTTTTTCGCTGTGATTTTAGCTCTACACTTTGTGAGGAAAGGAAATTTTTGTCAGAAACCTTGATATTTCCAAGGATGTTGTAATTGCCAACATTAGAAAGAGGCAGATCGCGGTGGACTATGAAAGAAATTAAAAGATAAAGATGAACCCCTTAGTGGAGAGTGAGAAGGATGGGCCAGTAGCCCCATTTTGTGATGTTGCTCCTTTTGTATTTTTGGTCAACGAGTCTCCTCGCATGGTAGTCATTTTGGAGCAATTTGTCGAGGGATTCATGGAGTTGGTATGGATAGTTGTTTTTTTAATTTTTTAAAGTGTTGCCGTGGCCGTCTTCTTATCCTAAGGTGGCCTTGGCAACTCTGGTTATACGGAGATGAACGTTGTTGTAGGGGTGGAGGGGCGGATTAATGGGAAAATAGTGATAAAAATAAGTTGTCTTCTTTTTGTATCGGTATATATCTTTTATTTATTCTTCTGTACTATTGTAATTTATAGAGTTTCATTATGTTGGTGGATTTCTAGGTAATTACCATGTTCTCACTGAAGTCAACTTTGTGGCTGCTTTGATGAGTATCTCATGAAGTTCTTGGGCTCTTGACTTGGTGCGTTAGCTGGATAATACGTTCTCCAGCAGTGGGAATGGAAGTGCCCCAATGACTACTGGAGAGGGCGAGTGTGTTAGCTTGCCTAGGTTTCTGGGGTTGCTCGAGGAGGTGGTAGCCAAGTTATCTCTATACTTGGCTCCTCCGATTGAAACCTAGCGGATTCTAAAAATATACGTAAGGTTCGGTTAATTTTTAATGTTTTCCAATCATGAGAGGATTGAAAGCTTTATGAATACGGAGGGAGAAGAGAGTGGAGTTGGTTCTGGGCTTGAAGCAGAAATTTGGGTTATTTAGCTGTTAAATGCATGGCTTCTAAAGTCCACACCATACATAAAAATCTTACTATAAAATTGTTACTAAGAAAACAATTATACTAGAGAAGATTAGGTGCATTAAATGAACTCGCTAATGGCCATGATGGCGATGAAGGCTGTAAAACATTGCATCACTAGATAGTGATATAATAACTTTTACAGCAGCTTACATTAGTGATATTCAACTATTTAACAGATGACATCCAATAGGTATCCAAAGCATAAATATCTTGTTGTCTCTTGGTTATTCTCAGCTTTATTATCACTCACTCATAAGAGGTAGAGGTCATAGACTTCATTGACATTTTTTCCCCTTCATTTCCAGACTTCTGGCATCCGTTCTATGACTTTCAATCCCGATGGAAGAACTTTGCTTTGTGGGCTACAAGAAAGCTTGAAGGTGAGCTGCCATTACATGGTTTATTAGTTTAATTTTGTTATATATAGAGCCTATCAGTGGTCATTCAGTTATAAGATGATTATCAAATTTATTTTAAAGGTTTTTTCATGGGAACCACTAAGATGCCATGATTCGGTGGACGTGGGATGGTCGAAATTGTTAGACATGAATGTTCATGATGGAAAACTTCTAGGATGCTCATATAATCAAAGTTGTGTTGGGGTATGGGTTGTAGACATTTCGGTATGTTGGTGTGCTCCTTATTTTCTTTTCTTCATTTTTTTTTCTTGGCTTGTTTATGCCAACATGGTCTTTGGATATAAAAGCTGGCCTCTTTTTTCGGCAGCGCCTTGAGCCATATGAAGTTGCTAGCATTGCTAAATCAAGTAGTCAATCTGACTCCAAATCTTCTTCAAGCAGTACTTCACCATTTCACCAAACTGATAACAGCATGAAGGCCAGTGTTGGGAGGCCATCAATTTCTCAAAATTCGGATGCTTTAGCTAAGGAAACAAAACTTGTTACATGTAAGTTATCTTTATTCTANGGGCCCGTTTGGGGCAGCTTATAGGTGTGGCGGCGTTTTCAAAACACCGCCTGTGTGTTTGTTTCGCGCGTTTGTACCGCGTATTTGAAAACCGTGTTTCTGATTTTATACTACACGTCGATCGCCCCTCTATCCCCGCGATCCACGTTTTCCATCCTAGGTTTTACCATGGTGCCCTCGGCCGAAGTCGCTCCTCTCCTCTTTCGTTCATTCGGCGCTCCTCTCCGTCTCCTTGGCCGAAGTCGCTCCGCAGGTAAGGTATCCTCCCTCCGCTCCTCCATCCGCTCTTTTCGTCCTTCTCCTCTTTTGTTTCTCCCTCCGGTCCTCCCTCCGCTGCTTACAGTTCTTTTGTGGAAACTATCAGTGAATATGCAAGGTTGATCGGTGAATATGNGAGGAAGATGTTTGGAGACCATTTCTTCATTGGGCCAATCTATGGGTACGCAAAGAAAACAAGAATATTTTTTTATTGGCGGCCGTCATCAATTTTTTAACGGTTCCTTGACACTTTTATTATGCAGATACATTCGCTGACTCAAAGGGTTACCAGGATATCGTGAAGTCAAAAGAACCTGCAGAGTTCATTGTTGTCGTGGTCGGTCTATAAATTGAGCTTACGGGATCCTTGCCAACAGCCATTCTAAGAGGATACCAGTTGTTTGCTCCTTTGCTGCTGTTGATGTTGGTCAAAAGCGAAAGGAGCATCTGTCGCCTCCCTTGGAGCCATGAGACAACAGATAAGAGAGGTCAAGACCTCAGCAATGAGGGTCAGTTTATCAGAGGGATTGTCCAAAGGCCTGGTCGCCAGTCACGGATGGGAGGTCTAAGTCTTAGGCTCGGCTGTGGTGGCCCTGTACGTGAAGGTTGATGGTTTGTGGGATGGCCTAGCTGAGGTGTTACGTGAGTTAGGAGCACTTTGGGAGTCGACTAATCTGTCCATATTCCACCACAAGACCGACCATATAAAACAGCTTAGAATAGGAGGGGCGATGATCCTTTGAAGGTTGACTAAGAAAGGGTACATCCCGTCTAAGGCCTTGGAAGACCTGCTCATAAAACATTTTATTTTAAACCACTAATAATATTATTTGGAAATGAAAAGACATTTGAATAAATTTGAAAAGATGTTTGGTATGATACTCATCTATGTGTGACACTTCAGTTTTCGAGTCGCCCATCGTTATTTTTCACTTCACACATTCTAGTTTTTTGAGTCAGAGTTTTCAGTTTTTCCTCTTTTCTTGTCTCACCTTGTAGTCGCCCGCAATTTTCTTTAATGACATTAAAATACTCTCCCATGCTTTTCAGCTCTGTGAAGGGTACTAACCCTACGTTCTTATCAGAGAATGAATAGGAGTTGCAGAAAAGGTATGTTATGCAGGACAACGTCACCCTTTGGATGCTATTGAGGTCGGCGCGGGAAATGGACCTTTTGATCAAGGATATGATTTTTCACCAAGACCATTTCAAGTACAACCTTTGGTTAACTCTGTGCATTGCACTTTAGATTTTCTTTATCATGTATGGGGTTATTCCGGTGCAAGTGATGTCGAACTCCATAGTTGTGCTAATGTTGTTCGCTCTTTTCCGTTGGTGTGAGCACATCCTATGGAAAATAAACCTTTTCAAACATTTTTTCTTGTTTAATGTTGATAGAGAGGGCTTTGTCAAGTTATCAGTAGGAAAAGAGCTCCACTTATTATGGGTGGAGAGCAAAATAAAGGACTGGAAGAAAAATTTCTTGGTTAGTTCTTGCTCTAATAATTGGGTGATTTGTCATGAGCCAACAGGAGGTTAGGTGTCCAAGCTGAAGTATCTCTTAGAGAGCATCGATGCGCCAGGAAGATGTTGACTGGTCATCTTCTGTTAGACCCATAATATACTGTAGAGGCGATGGTTACTCGTGTGTTGGCGGGTGAGATGACAGACACTGTGGAATGATTTTGATATTGTTAAAGGCGTTCAAGTGTGGGAGGCAAAGGAACAACTGGATACTAAGCACCAGAAGTAGAAGTGTCCCTCAGAGTCATGTAATCTTGTAGGAGAAGAGGATCTGCTCCCTTACAATGTGGCTATGAAATACCTTGTCTTTGTTTCTGCTAATAATGTTGTTATTTAGGACCATGTTGCTGGAAAGTTCACGGTTATCCCTAGAAAACATTCTTCTCACTTTTTTAATGCAAGAGGAGGTCACGAGATGATGACTGCTTTTGAAGGGACCCAGGACAACGCCATGACCGTAGCTCCCTCTTCACCTATCGCGACCATTCAACACATCATCGACTTTTATCATTCTGATGGTCCTCGGATCAGTGGTTCTTCCTTCATTTATTTAACTAAGAGGGACAAGGTGAGTCAGGTCATCCCATCTTCTTCATTTAGTTCTTCATCAAGGAAGCTGACTTCATCTTCCCAGTGTGAGGTGTGAAACCTTGGGTACGTTGGGGAAAGAAGCCAATGGAGGTAGCACATGCTTCACTCCCCTCCCATGTTCACGAGGGCCAGTAAGAAATACAATAAAACCATAGCAACTTTGGAGAAGGAAAACACCAAGCTGAAAGAGAAGGTCATTGTCGACACTATTTTGGTTGGAGTGGAGTTGCCCGTAAGAAGTTGTTGGTCACCGGAATCGAAATCCCGTTGCCCGCCTTGGAAGGACGTTGACATTTAAAAAAGTATGAAATCAAACTGACCCCATATTTTTTATAGTTTAAATGAAAGAGCACTATACCTCAAACCCTGTATCTATCCCGAAGGATAAACACAAGACTTAAGGATGATGCTCAATCAAATAAACTAAAAAAAGTATGGCATCCGTCTGGTCAGCGAAACCTTCGTATTTGCCGACAAGTTCCCCTATTTAATATAAATGATTAAATAGGGTTTATATTAAGCTAGGTTTTGACATGCTTCTTATAAGGCCAAGCCCCTAGTTAATTACATCTTAAATGACTAAAGTCACCTAAGAAGACTCTTGATAAAAATCAGGAAATATTATCTTCAAGAAATTTCAAAGGGTAGGACTCTTCAATGGGATCAGACGCAGAGGTGTGAAAGAGGATTGGTTCAAATTTAGAAAATTTTGTTGTAGAATCCAAAAGAAGAAGAACTAGGGGATGTCATGGATCCAGAGGAGAACCCCAGTGACTTCCCAAGCTATCCTAATGTTTGGCTTCAGTTTTGAGGAAAAAAATTTAAGTGTTTTATCCTGTCAATTTTATTAGTTAGGGCTTACATTCGTGTGAAACGATCACACAAATAGCCTATAAGATGTGAGGATTTAGGTCGTGACAGACGACAATCTCAGAATCCTAAAACGAGGTAGGGCTTATAATGTATAGCAGGGTTATACAAAGGCCTAAAGATAAGGTGAGGATTTACATTGCATAAGCAAGCAACCTCGAAGTCCTATGACTTTGTTGTTTAAGTCTAAGGAAGGAAGATTGGTTTAGCTGGGAAAGACAGACTTTGTTGTTTAAGATGGACGTGCTGCCCACCATGCTAGCTCCAAGCTACTTGCCGCGACGAGTTTGAGTTTCTAGTGTGTCATGTTATAATGTCAAATCAGATGGCCCTATGGTTGAAATTCTTTAAAATTTATAGGGGCATATTAAAGTTGATTAGAGTGACACCGGTTAGGATCCTACGGTTCCCTCATTCTGGCACCACTATTTTTTATTGGATTCACTTACTCTAAATTAATTTACTAAACTCAACTTAATGAGTTTCATAGTTTAATTTAGACCATGGGAAGCCTCGTTAGCAACCGTAGGTCACCTCCTCCGAGGGATTTCCGATCATCCCATAGAGACATCTTAATTTAGTTGAAGTTGTAGTTTTGTGCGATGTTTGTGATTAAATTTTGAGTTGTTTTATATTTTGAATGTTGTGGCGATGAATTTTATCAGATTTTAGTTTTGGTTTTGGTTTTGGTATTGTGGCTATCCTGATAGTTTTAGTTTTCATGCAGGGTGAAATTGTTGTTTAACATGCAAATTTGTAGGTATGAAAGTACAGTATGAAAGTACAAGAAAGACGATGCTGAAAACTGTAAAAGCGTACCTGACGAGTTTTCTCGTTCCACCACCTGAAACTTAAAATGCATGTTAAGGCAGTTTATATGAAACATGGAAGTAAAATCTTGACGACCTATCTAACCCTAGGTCATATCTTGGTGGGTCCTTAGGAGTTTAGTTAAGGATGATGTTGCCAAGCAAAACATATTAAGTTGAGTAGATCTCCGACGTATCCAACAGATCTAGATAAAGAAGCAGGTCTGTGCTACTCTCTTGCTGTCTGGTGGAAAATCCCGAGTTCTTTTAGACTTATTATGTTGCTTAATAAGTCATCTTGTGAATGCCCTTAATACGCAACACTCAATTTAAGAATTATGTGGGTGAAGACCCTTATAGAGGCAAGTTAGTGTTGTTGGAACACTTAGCCAAATTTTAACCCTAATTGGGCTTGTAGTGTTTGAAAGATGTTTTAATTTTCATTGATATTTACTTTTCAAATCATTATTTAAATGAAACTTGATTTAGCCTAAGTCACTACTAAGCCATTAAGACCTAAGTGAGTGTCTCATTTAAATGATACTTTGTTTAGCCTAAGTCACTACTAAGCCCTTAAGATTAGGTGAGTGTCTTAATTAATTTTGAAAAGATTAAGCTTTAGGTGGTCATAATTCATGATTTCAGGTGAGTGTCTTAATTAGTTTTGAAAAGATTAAGCTTTAGGTGGTCATAATTCAAGATTTGAATATTATTTAAATGAAACTTGATTTAGCCTAAGTCACTACTAAGCCCTTAAGACCTAGGTGAGTGAAATCCTTGTTTAAATGAAACTTGATTTAGCCTAAGTCACTACTAAGCCCTTAAGACCTAGGTGAGTGTCTTGTTAAGCTTTAGGTGGTTATAATTCATGATTTGAATTTTATTTGAAAATCAAAATAGGGGTACAAGCTTTAGGTGGTCATGATTCATGATTTGAATTTTATTTGAACATCAAAATAGAGGTATTAAATTGATTAATTATTGACTTCAAAAGTCATACCCCTAAGTCCTAGGTTCATTTTATTTTAATTAACTTCCAAATTTTAATAATTTAGAAATTTATTAGCTTATCTTTTCAATTAAGAAAGTGAGGTTGGTTTCTACCAATTAACCTTTTGTGTTTCAAACACTATTTACTAATTCAGAAATTTATTAACTTATCTTTTTAATTAGAAAAGTGAGATTGGTTTCTACCAATTAACCTCTTGTGTTTCAAACATCAAATAAATTGATTAAGATCAGAAGTTACTCATTTCCCTCCTTAAATTAGGCCTAAATGTTAATTATGGCTAATTTTCCAAAATTATACATTTGCCCCTAAGTCTCTATCACTTCATAATTTGTCAAATTCAATTCAAATGACTTTAAAATTTTTATCCTACCTCATTCATCGTCAATTAAGACATCAGAGGAGAAAATGTGATTTTTCAGAATTTAATTTATTTCACATAATTATACAATTAAGACATCATAGAAGAAAATGTGATTTTTCAAAATTTAATTTAATTTATATAATTATTTTAAGACATCAGAGGAGAAAATGTGATCTTTCAAAATTTAATTTAATTTATATAAGTATTTTCATGCAAAAATAGGATTTTTCAAAGAAAATTCCTAACTTGACCAAGCTAAACTCTAATCCATTAAAATTTTTCTTAGAGGTAACTTTTGACCAACGAAGCCTTTGGACTAAATTTCATGATTTTTTGAATTTTATGTGAATTTTAAGAATTATTTTAAGTTTTGGGGTATTTATTAAATATAAAATTTTTTAAATGGAGAAAATCAAGTTTATATTTTTGAAAAGTCTCATTGGGGTCAGAGAACTTAGAAGAGAAAATTTTATATTTTTTTGGATTTCATTTAATTTATTGGAATTATTTTAGTGAAAACTTATTTTTAGCCTTTAAAAATCATTTTTAAGCTTTAAAATTCAATATCTTTATTTAGAAAACCAAGAAAAATATTCTAATTATTCCTAAGTGATTAGAATTTTATTATTTAGGGATTTTTAATTATTTAAATAATAAAAATAGGCTAAAAATCAAGTTTTTATCTTAAATATCATTTTAATTTTAGAAAATGCCCCTGATCATAGAGAACTCAAAAAAATAAGTTTCAAAATTTTTTCGAGTTGTATTTTGATTGTTAAAAATCATTTAAATGCCAAAAGTAATGTTTATCTTTAAAAATCAATTTAAGTTATCAAATGTACTCAAAATATTTTGAAATTTTTATGGTGAGTTCTCTGGATCATAAACCATAGTGAAAATTTAAAATCAAGTAATTTAAATGTTTGTATTTTTCAAAATTAATTATCTTAATGATTTAGTGTTCATGAAAATTAAGTACATTTTAAATGACTTGACTCATGAAATGATTTCCAAAAGCTTCTTTGGTCATGGTGGACCTTCCAAAATTTCTTGGAATTTTCTAATCAACATGCCAATTTCCATGATTATTTTAAGAAAATAATGTGCAAAAACTTGAAAAATATGGATCTCTGTCTAGGAGCCTCCTTTGACTTTGGAAAAATCAGAGGATGTTCCCCTTGATAGAAGCTACAACATGCCAAAAAGTCAAGCTATAGTGATAAGTCTACATGCATGGAGAATCAAATGATTCAAAATAGTTTTTAATTAATTAAAAAGAAAAATATACATCAAATGGACTTGAAATTTATTCGACATTGTTCTCCTCTGTTCACTCTGCAAGAGGGTATTTTTATTTTATTTTTATGGTTTTTCTATACAAAGTTATGAATTTTTGAAGTTAGGGGTGTTTAAATAAATAGGGAAAATCTCTATTTATCTATTTAAACAGCGCGTGCTGACTAGATCCTAGGCAGCTCCGAAGGCATGCGTGGTTTAGGGTATTTAAATAAATAGGAAAAAGCCCTGATTATCTATTTAAACAGCGCGTGCTGACTAGATCCTAGGCAGCTCCGAAGGCATGCGTGGCGCACTATAGTTGGACGTCGCCATCCACGTAGCTACTGACTTGGCCCGCAATTTATGTTTTGCAGCACTGTCTGACTTGATCTCCTTCGTCCATTTGATACACGCTTGATCAAACGAATCCCTGTCATCATCCCCGATAGAATGATCCTGTGACCGTCCACACTAAAACCCTAAGATCTCAGGCTAGGCTCAACCAAATCACTTTGGGTTTGATCCTATGGACTCGTCTAAGTGAGACAAACACATCCATCGGTTAAGATGACATGAAATCAAGCTTAAGTAAATGGAGAATCAAAATAAGCTCGGGAGGAGGAAATTAATATACCATGAAATCAAGCCTAAGTAAATGGAGAATCAAAATAAGCTCGGGAGGAGGAATTAATGTACCATGAAATCAAGCTTAAGTAAATGGAGAATCAAAAGAAGCTCGGGAGGAGGAGGAGTTTAATCAAGTGATCAAATTAACTTTAAGCAAATAGAGAATCAAAATAGGCTCGGGAGGAGATGAGGTTTTATACCTTTGCTCTGAGAAGTGAAGCTTCAATCAGAGGGTCTTAGCACATACGTTGGGGTCCAAGGAGGCTAGGGATTGAGCCCCTGGTCTTGGTATAAGGCCTAAGTGTGAATTTGACCAAGCTCGAATTTGGGTGTTGGTCTAAAGCTATGGTAGAGGCTCTGTGGAAGGGGGATTTGATGGGGCTTTATCTTCTTTCACTGTTGTGAAGTTGTGGGTGAAGTCACTTTGAGTTTGGTGGACTGTGGAGGTGTATTAGGTTCTGTCCTGGTTTGCGACAATGTTTCAAGCTCAAAATTGAGCTCCAGTAGTGGGAATTGGTGGGAAAAAATACATGGAATGCACTGAGGGGATCTTAGGGAAGCTCTATGAGAATTTTGGAGAGGCCTCTCTAAGAAAATTTTAGCATACTTCCATTGCCGTGGATGTGAGTTTTTATAAAAATGTCCATGGGGTGGCTCTCAGGGCACAAGTTTGGGTGCATTCTGGTGCTTAGGTGGAGGGCAAAAGAGCTCCATCAATTAATTTGGCTGAGCTAGCCTCTAGGGTTGATTTGGGTGAGGTGCCATGGGGGTGGCTCTCAATTTTGAGCTTTTTTGGACACTAGGCTAGCCGACCAACCAGGGGGAGGTGGCTAGGAGCTCAGGGAACTCAAGGGAATATGTCACAACAATTTAGTGCAATAATACCTAATTTTGGTAAGGATATCTTAAGCACATGCATTTTTGGAAATAATATCCCTTGATTTGGGGGACCTTTGGTCCAGATATCTTAAGCATGTGTATTTTTGGGAATAAGATCCCTTAATTTGGGGGACCTTTGGTCCAGTATCTTAAGCATGTGCATTTTTGGAAATAAAATCCCTTAATTTGGGGGACCTTTGGTCCATGCCTTAAGCATGTGCATTTTTGGAAATAAGATCCCTTAATTTGGGGGACCTTTGGTCCATGGCTCTTTATGTGGTTTCATGGTGTTTGGACTGGTCACTAGGTCCAACTAATGGCTGTGGTGGAGTTAATTTGGTTGCTTTAGGGTGGTTAGGTCACATTTAGTGCATGAGTCTAAGTGGGTGCAAATGACCAAATCTTGGGTTTGTTCTATGCTAGCCATGTTAATTGGCCCAAATAAATGTTTCATTTGGGGTATATGATCATAAGAAACAACTTTGGTGAAGGATAGAAGTGGTTTTGAGCTCAATTGAAGGGTCAATTTGAGGGAATTTTGAATTTAAATCAATTTGATTATTTGGGTTAAGCTTGGGTTTTGTTTGGGCTAGACTTGGGCTAAGTTCAAATTGATTATTGTAAATGGTCAATAGGGACCCTATGAAGAGTTTCCAACATGAATTGGATGCCAATTTGGTGGTTAAGGCAATCAATTGAGTGAAATTTGGGGACTTAGTCAATTTTGGGGCTAAATTTGGGAATTTTGGATTTAGGCCAAAATCAAATGGATTTAGGCTTCATCCACGCCAATTGATGGTTGATTTTGATGTATAATAATGTTATAAATATTTTGCAACATTAATTGTGGCCAATTAACTAGGATATGGGTTCAATTTGGTGAGATTAGGTCATATGGTCAAAATTTGGATTTTGACCTCAATCAAAATTGGGTTCAAATAATGGGCCAATTAAGATTTGATTTAGTTTATCTTGGCCATATCGAAAGTTAATTTGAGTTTAGGATTGGAATTGGGGTCAATTGAGATAAAATTGATGGACATTTGAGTTAAATTTGGGGAAATTTGGGCCCTTAAAGGCAAATTTGGGGGTTTTGTTAAAGATGGTCAAATCGGCCAAATTGGGACATGTGGTAAGTGAGGAAAATGAAATTAGTAATATTTGAAATTTATTGAGATTTTCTGGGAATTTTTGGAATTTTTGGAATTTTGGGCTATGGAGGGGCATTTGGTAATTTGGGGGTGTTTAAGGGCAAAAGGCCAAGATGGGTATTTTTGATTAGATTGGATATCCAATCACCCTAAATGAGCCATAAACCGAAGGAAATCCCATTTTGGGTCCTCCATGTACTGATCTTAGTCAACCCATAGCCCTAGGGCTGGTAGGTTTAGGGGACCATCTACATGAGTATCCTAAAAAGATCAAGGGATCTAGGCTAGAAATTTGAGTTTGGTGTTGTGAATGATTGTGAGTGTAGATGAGTGTAATGAGTGCCTTAGCTCCAGACCAAAACCCAGGGTCAACCCTAAGGTCCAGCAGTCCTAAGGGTGAATCATCTTGAGTTTCCCTTATAGTGACCCCACCTACTAAGTGCTAGAGGTTAGGATCAATATGTTCCATGTCTGGTTTTCTAAGAATAGTCAATAAGAAAATCCTATGTCTAAATCTTAGGTTACTAAAGAGAAAAAACTAAACCTCAACCAAAAGTGAGGTGAACAGTCAATTTGTTAGTCTCTAGAGAGCAATATGAAGATGGCTGAGTGGAGTACTTTAAATGTGCGGCGGACTATGCCATTGAACAATTCATTCATTGTGACTTAGTTGAACCTAAGTATTTCAACCAAAAGGAATTTTTTGCTTTAACTTGTGATGATCTGGCAGACAGTCTCAAGGAGGAGGATAGTTCGGAAAGTGAGGAAGAGTCGGCCACCCGATAGGACCTTACAAAAAATGAAGACTTCTCCTCTCCCCCTTTCTTTTTTTCTTAAAGTTGTTAGCATCTTACGAAAAGACATGTAATTTTTTTTAACATTAATGAAAATATTTTTTTTCTTGTGGAAATTTTTGTTATTTTTGGTTTGAAATTTTTTTTATTTTACTTGGGATATCGACCCCTTTAGAGAGAGACTTGCTCTCAGATAGGCTCATGAATTCCGAGAAACCAACTCAAATTGAAGTGCCTCGATTGGTTAACTTTAATTGCCCCCGTGTGTGGATAACGTGTCGTCTTTTAAGTGGATATCAACCTAATTCACATTTTCTCTCAGCACAAATTTTTTTGTTACATGAGAGGGTGTGATATCTCTTCATTAAAGAGCCTTCGCAAAGTGTCTGGGTGTATTGAATAACTCCATGGGACGTTTGAATTGTTTGGAGCCTTCAATAACCACTAAAAAATAGTCACGAACCGCCTTAATCCGTCTTAATTCATCTCTGGCGCCACGCCTAATGAAGTTTGCGCTATTCTCTGGATTCTAGGACCTTTGGCACCAATTCTAGTACTTCTGGAGCTGCTTCTCTATAAAATAGTGCCTCTGGCACCAGCTCTCTAGAAAATGGCACCTTACGCACCAAGATCATGAAAATCTCTATTTTGACTCCAAATTTCCTCATTTTTGCTCCAAATACCTAAAATTGATATACCTGCAACAAAACATGAAAATACCCTTCTTTATGGTACAATATCACCAAAAAAAGCATAAAATGTATAAATAAAATAATACATTATTTTGGTGTATCAAAATCCCCAAAATTTAAATGTTACTTGTTCTCAAGTGGCCCTTTTACTAGATAAAAATAGGACTTATGGCAGAGATTAACTTATAAACTTTGATAATTTGTTTTAATAAATATAATTGTATAATTAAATTTTTTTTTAACAACTTAGGTTAAAACAACAAGTATAAGAACATTTAGTAATTAAGTCGAAGAGTTCTAAATCTCCATTCATTTCAAGAAGAATTGTAATTTGTCATATCAAAGATACTTAGAATATCCAAATGAAAAGAATTTCTTGATAAATTTATTAGTAAGGATGCTAATATCATATACAAGTTTAGAAAATGTAATAAAGCCTCTTTCCTCAAGTTTATTTAAGTGAAGGCAATTTTTAATTTGGTATCTCCTCATGCTTCTCCTCACATATTTTTCTATTCTTTTTCATTTTCTTTTTATTTTCTTTTTCTTTAGCATTATTTTCAATCTTTTGTTTTCTTTTCTTTTTTTTCATGTGAGGATTACTATATCTGGATAGCCTTTAATAATTTTGAACTTCACTATCCTCTTCTTAAACTCAAAACTTCTTACCTTCCTTCACTTTATAAATTTATATTAACTTTAAAGATTTTTCATAAAGTAACAATCTTTTCTTCTTACATGAAACTCTAAGATTTTTAATACTTCAAAAATATAATTTCCTTCACTTTAAATAGAAAAACATAGTCTTATTCTTTCATACTACATATCTTAACTCTAGAATTAGCCATCATTATTAAAGATTTCTGCTTAAATTTACCATAATACATACAAACAAAAATATAGTTATTTAAAGTTAAACTCTAATATCCATGATCATGTTAAATTAATTTTTAGAAGTATAGTTAATTAAATACAAATAAAATTTAGTTCACTTCTTTTAAAGAAATTTTTCTTTCCCCCAAAATTAAATTTTTAAATAATAAGCATGTATTACATAAAATTTGCAGGTGAAAGAAAATAGTAAATGAATAAAAAACTAATCTGTAGAGAATTCTGAATAAGAAATTTAACTCTCATACACTGCAAGTGCTAACTTAAAAAGTATAGGTTTTAAAGCATTAAATGACATAGTTTAACAAATTATTAAAAGATAAATTAAAGACATAAACAGTAAATAAAAGCAACTACAATACTTAAAAATAAAAATCTACAATTTGCTATTACATATACCAGTTCAATAAGTTCACAAACTAAACACATAAATTGTTCGAACTCATACCATCAACAATAAAAAATAAAAGCAACCAAAACATAAAAACAAAAAAAAATATATAAAAACAAACTAAAACCAAGTAAATTTTACTATTTATCATCTTCCTCTTCCTCTTCCTCTTCTCCTTCTTCTTCTTGCACATAATGCATGAAGCTGGGGCATGTAGGAAACTCTACAATATGATCACCCTCTGAAAAATCTAATCATCGCCTCTTCAGATGCAATGTCGTGCTAAACTCTTTTCTGCTTATATTCATCATTGTAGGAATTTCTAGCTTCTATTCCACGTATTCTATTCTGCATTGCTATGAGATATGATTGTTGAATCAATAAATGTTCCATAATATTTTCAAGTGAAATAGAACTCAAAGTATATGGTCTTGCAGCTGATGTGGAGGTTCTAACACAACTTCCACTTCTAGATCCAACAAATGATTCAAAGTTATGTATAGTGGGTTTTCTAATGGGTTTTAGTGGTTGCAACGTTTCTTCATTTCTGCCAAATTCTACTCGTGATTGTTCACATAAAGTGAAAATTAGGGCAGGATATCCCAAACCACTAGCTGTCCCACTTATGGCAATGCTTTGAGCATTATGCACAATATGAGCACCAATATCAATTGCTTTCATTTCTTGAATGCAAAAATTCAGCACTGCTTTTTCCTTAGTTACTTCACTCAGGTGATTAGTTGGAAGCAATGATACACCAAAATAATGTGTTGTTTTAAGTATACATTTAATGTTTATTTTTGGTGATATTGTACTTTGAAGATGAGTATTTTCATGTTTTTGTTGCATGTATATCAATTTTAGGCATTTCGAGGAAAAGTAGAAAAAAAGATGAAATTTGGAGCCAAAATAGCAAAATTTGAGATTTTGGCACCATTTTATAGAAAGTTGGCGCCTGAAGCACCATTTTATAGAGAGCTCGCGCTTGAAGGGCCAGATTTGGCGCCTGAAGGGCTAAAACCTAGAACAGTGCGGTCTTAAGCAAGTCGGCGCCTAAAGCGCCAAAATCAATGTCTAAGGCTCCAAAGATGACTTTTTGTAAATTAAGGCAGTTTGGGATGAATTTTTCATGAATTGCAAATGGGCCACTTGTTCTAAATGCCCTATGGAGTGATTAAATGCATCCGAACACTTTGGAAGGTTCTTTTATGAAGGGATATGTCTCTTGGATCAATAGACAAATCTTTTGGAATTCAAAAGGGTTGACTTTTGGATAGAATTTTGGAGGAAGTTTTGAATTCTTTTTGGAGGGAGGCAGCCTCTAATAAAAAAGAGGGAAGTCTAGGGCTTGAAAAGGGGGGCTAAAGAGCGGTGTGAGAGAGAGTTCAAAGAAGGAAAGAGAGAGAGAGAGAGATAGAGAATATCAAGGGCATGAAGATTTTCTTCAAGGATTGTAAGAGAAGAGGGAAGGTGAGAGATTTCTTTTTCATTACACTTCTAAGAGCGAGTTTAGAGTGCATGTAAAGTGGGAAAGTGCTTGCAGAGAACTTCTAGGGGTTTGCTTGGGAAGGAGTGTTAGACAAGTTGTTTCTTTTATCTCTTTATTTTGTAAACTTATTTTTATATATGAAATCTATGTTTTGTTGTTTCTTTCTCATTGGATTCTGAGTAGTCTACTTTATCCTTCTCCCTACTTTGAGATATGGTTTTATGAAGAATTGATTTTATTTTATACGATTTTAAATGTCAATAATTTGCGATAGTTCGAACTTTGATTTTCATTTACATTATGATTTGGCCAATTGAAATGATAAAATGTGTTGAGAAACATATGTTTCGAAAGGGCTAAGATTTCTACAACAAAGTGAGAATCACATTTAATTTCATGGGAGAGGATGTCATCCATGGGGCTGAGTGCAAAAATATATTGAAATATACTTTGTTGGAAGCATATTTGGAGATTTTAAGGTGACAGATTAAAATCTCCAATTTGGTCAAGTTGATTAGAAACTAATGTGAGATTGCTAGCCCTCAGGAGAGGGAGTAGTGGGAGATTTAGAGTGGCAGTCAGTATCATCCCAGCATAACCACAAAATTAGGGACCAAACTCTGGATTAGTCAATGTTCTTTAAGCACTTGGAAGTGGGTAAAGAATATGATTGCTCATATTTGGCACAAAATAATTTTTAAAAATTTTTAATTGATTTTAATTTCTTCACAATCCATATACTCATTGTAAAGGGGAAGGAAGATTTCTTAAATTTGAACTCTTAATCACAAAAAATTTGTTTAGTTTTTGTAAGTTTACTTTTGAATGTTTACCAATTAGTTTAATTAGCTTAGTTCTTTTAATTGCATTTTTTTAACATTCACTTAATTACTTTAGATTCAAATTTCGTACTTCAGTTTTGTAGTTTAAATTGTGTTTTACATTATAATCATAAGAATTTATCTACAAGCATTTCTAACTTCCCTATGGGATCAATATCTAGGACTCCATTAAAGCCCTTTATTACTTGAGCAATACAAATACATGTGTTATTATTAGGGGATTTGGTAGTATAAAGCTTTTTAAAAGATAAATTTTTTTCATTAAAGTTATTTTTGTTGAGTTTATATTGCATATTTATTAGTATAATTGTTGTGTATATTTTTTAATATTGAAAAATATTTACAAAAATAACACACAAAAATCGCTCGCTTCAAGAACTTTGCAGAGATGAAGTAATGGCATGCCTTAGATTGAACATTTAACATGGAAGTTGAGAAATTGACTTTGTGATTATTTTTAACTTTCCATTCTCTTCTTACAGCAGTGAGATAGGCAATTATTTTATCAAGTGATGAATCAATCATCACAAATGCAACATACTCACAATGAAAGTTCATTGATTCTTCTTTGAGTAAATTCAACTTGTTTACCTCGAACATAAATGTGGTGGTTTGTGGTCACTTGAAGATTGGCATAGAATTCTCAAATCACATGAACTATGGCTACTGCGGTGAAGTAGCAGAAAGTTTCCCACTTCACAGCAATAATCAACCCTTTGATCTCTCCTCCCGGATTTGAAAATGCTCGCTCCAGAATCAACTTCCTCGATCCTATTTGAGTATTATAATTATGTTGAGCCTTAAAATTAACAAATCTCCTAGCATCAAAATCTTTCGTAGGTTTTCCTCTATTTACTCTTGGAACCATAAGAATTTCTATATAAATTCAAATAAAATCCAAATAATTTCTCAATATCATAAATAAAACTCCAAAAGTAGGAATATTGGTAAGAAGCTTTTTACCATGGGTTCTCTTTAAACTTCTTCAAAAAAAAAACTCTCAGATTTTTTGATTTCCAGAATGTAGGATAAATCCATGGTGAAACTAAAAAATTTCTAAGTTAAAGTGAAGCTCTTACAAAGAGAAGAAGAAATCTAAGACTTTTAGGTTTTAAAATCTCCTCAAATCCACCAAATATCAAGCTCTAGGTTGAGTTCGGCCTTGGTTTAGTGGTAGGAGATGACCCAAGAAGTAAAAATGGAGTTTTACATGGGTATTATGTAGTTTTAAGTGAATTTGGGCATTTTGGGAATCTGGCGCCTCAGGCGCCAACTCAAAATATTTTCATATTTTGACTCTCTTCAAACATCTGCTGCGTACCGCACCATGTCAACCTCTAGTTAACTTTATTAAACACTTATAATCATAATTAAAAAAAATTTTAATACATAATTTTGCAAACAACACAAAACTTAGATTTGTATATAAAATTCAAATGACTACAAACTAGCAGTTTTCAAGCCAACACATCTAATTCAACGTTGAAATCAAGCCAACAACTTAACGATGACGCCTAAATATCAAATATTTAATAAACAACACATATAAGGTTCCACAATAAAATTAAATCAAATCGAATACAAACACATAACATATAAAGCAACTATAACTACGAATTCCATTCTAAAATAAGTTCAAACATCCTCTTCACTTTCATCTTCTTGAAATTTATGTTTGGGGGATTTTGATACACCAAAATAATGTACTATTTTATTTATACCTTTTATGCTTATTTTGGTGATATTGCACTTTAAAGAAGGCTATTTTCATGTTTTTGTTGGAGGTATATAAATTTTAGGCATTTGGAGAAAAAAGTAGCAAAAATGAGGAAATTTGGAGCCAAAAGGGAGATTTTTATGATACTGACACCAGAGGCGCCATTTTTCAAAGGGTTGGAGAAAGAGGCACCAGAAACTTGCACCAGAGGCATCATTTTATAGAGAAGTGGCGCCAGAAGCACCAAAATTAGTGTCAGATGTGCCAAAATTGGCTTCAGAGGCACCATAATCTAGAACACAACGTGAACTTCATTATGTTAGTGCCAGAGGTGCCAGAACTAGCGCCAGAAGCGCCAACAATGAATTAAGATGGACGAAGGTGGTTCATGACTATTTTTAGTGGTTTTTGAAGGCTTCAAAAAATTTAAAAGTCTCATGGAGTGGTTCAATGCATCTAGAGACTTTGCAAAGTCTCTTTAATGAAGAGATATGTCTCTTGGATGAAGGGACTTGTCTCTTGGTGTTAAGAGATGTGACTTTTGGGGGGAAAATGAGAGGGAATTTTGAATTCCTTTTGAAAGAAGGTTGGCCCTAGTTAAAAAGGAGAAGAGTATAGAGAAGAAAGGGGGGGGGGGCGTGGAATCGAGAAGAAAGTTTTGGCATAAGTGTAGTCTTGGAGAAGAGAGGATTTTCTTCTAAGGGTGTAAGAGGAAAGAGAAGGTGAGAGATTTCTTCTTCATTACACTTGTAAGAGAGAATTGAGTGTTATTGTAAAGAAAGAAAGTGCTTAAGTGGAACTTCTAGAGATTTTCTTGGTAAGGTGCGTGAGATAAGTTGTGTTCTTTTCTTTCTTTTTATGTAAACTTGTTTTTATATATAAAATCCGTGTTTTGTTGTATCCTTCTCATGAATTCTGAGTAGTCTTCTTTATCCTTTTCCCTACAATGAGATATGGTTTTGTGAAGAATTAGTTTTATTTTGTAAGGTTTTAAATGTCAATAAATTGTGATGATTCAAACTTTAATCTTCATTTACTTTTCAATCTGGCCAATTGAAAGGTTAAAATTTGTCGAGAAATGTACGATCCAAAAGCACTATGCTTTCTACAACAAGGTAAGATTCACATTCAATTTCACACTATGCTTTCTACAACAAGGACAAGAATGTAATCCATGGGGTTGCATGCAAATAAATAGGGAAATAAATTTTGATGGGTGCAAAATTATAGTTTTTAAGGTGACAGATTAAAATCCTTAATTTAATCTAGCTGCTTAGAAACTAATGTGAGATTATTAGCCCTCATATGTGGAAGAAGTGAGAGCTCTTGAGTGGTAGCCAGTATCCTCTCAAACTAACCACAAATTTAGGGACCAAACTCTGGATTAGTCAATTTTTTTTATGCACTCTCAGATGGTAAAGAATATGATTGCTCCTATTTGGCACTATACAATTTTATATGTATTTTAGATGATTTTAATTTCTTCACACTCCATAAACTTATTGTAAATGAGAAGGATGCTTTCTTAAATTTGAACTCTTCATTTCAAAGCTTTGTTTAGTCTTTATAAGTTTACTTTTGATGTTTAGCAATTAGTTAGTTAACTTAGTTCCTTTAAATGCATTTCATTTAGAGCACGTTAGATTTACTTTAGATTTGTTTTGCTTACTTAAGTTTTATAGTTTGAATATTGTGTTTGCTGTTATAATCATAAGAATTTCAAACTCCCCGTGGGATCAATACTTAGGACCCTATTAGAGCCCTTTATTAATTGAGCAATACATATACTTACGTTATTATTATAGGGTTTGACAGCTTAGAGATTTTAAAAGATTAAATTATTTATAATTGAATTTATTTTTTAAGGATTGAACTGCATATATACTATTAATGATGTCATGTGTGTACTGTAATATTGAAAGATATTTACAACGCACATCACAGAAATCGACCGCCACATCAGGAATCCTTCTCCAACAGATGTTGCCACTCCATCCTTCGACACGTATGAGGTTTGTGTTGGCGCTCATGCAAATTAATAGAAAAATAGGGATATAATAAATGAATAAAATACTTAAAAACTTCAAAAATTCATAAATTTGCATAGAAAAATCATAAAAATAAAATAAAAATACCCTTGGATTCAAAAAAATGAGGAGAATATAATAAAATTTAAATACGAAATTGATAAATTATATTTAATTTCCAATTAATTATTTAGTCTGAGGAGTAATTTAATTATTAAATGTTATTTATAAATTAAAAAATAATGAAATTTTCAGAGATTGATCTTTTCACTCTTCGAAACAATGTGATTTTTCCAAGTATAAGAAAAGTCTCTTAAGCCAAATTCTCTAATTTTCGTCATACTTTGTAATTAGTTTCAAAAATAATTATAAAAAATTATAAAATTGGAAATTAAAATTGCAAAATGGTTATAAATTTTTGAGTAATGAATTCGAACCCCAAAATGAAAATTCCTAACCTCTGAACAATTTGAAATGAAAACTCAGACCTATAGAGTAAAGTTTGTAAAATTTAAAATTGCACTTTAAACACTAAAATTTTTATCTCCCTAAAAGGATTATTAGGATTAATTAAATCCTAATCTCTATATTTAATTCACTTTAAACCTAGGATGAACCCCTAAGTCTTAATTAAGTTAGGTTTAAACACAACATAAACCTTTAAATTTTTGTTAATCTTAAAAACTAAATTAATCTCCTTAAACCTTAATTACATTAGGTTTAAGTCAAATTAAACCCTAATTAGGTATAATCCCTAATAGAACTAATTAATCTCCTTAAACCTTAGTTACATTAGGTTTAAGTCACATTAAACCCTAATTAGGTCTAACCCATATTAGATCTAATTAATTTATGTAAGCCTCACTTTCAATAGGCTTAATTAACCCTAAACCTAATTATGTCTAACCCAAATTAGACCTAATTAAATCTTAACTACATTAGGTACTTTCAATAGGCTTAATTAACCCTAAACCTAATTATGTCTAACCCAAATTAGACCTAATTAAATCTTAACTACATTAGGTTTAATTAACCCTAAACATAATTAGGTCTAACCTAAATTAGACCTAATTAATCTATTAAAACTTACTTACATTAGGTTTAATCAACTTCCAAACCCCAAATAGGTCTAACCTAAATTAGACCTAATTAAACTTAATTAAACCTTACCCACATTAGGTTCAATTAAACAAAACTCTAATTAGGTCTAACCTATATTAGACCAAATTAATCTAATTAAACCTTATTTACATTAGGTTGAATTAATCCCTAAACAACTAAGTCTAACCTAAATTAAACTTAAAACATCCATTAAGTCATACTTAAATTATGCTTTGTCCTTTAACTTAAACATACATTGAGCCTAAGCCAACTTAAATCTTAGGTTCAACCTATATTGATCCTAAGTCAACTTAAACACTTAGGTTTCAACCTAAATTTAACCTAAGTAAACTTAAACCATTAGATTCAACCAACATTGAACCTAAGTGAACTTAAACCCATAGGTTCAACCAACATTGAACCTAAGTTAACTTAAACTCTCAACCAAAATTGAATTTATGTTAAAACCTAAAACCTTAGGTTCAACCCACATTGAACCTAACTTAAAACCTAAACTCCTAGGTTCAACCCACATTGAACCTAAGTTAAAACCTAAACTGCTAAACTCAACCTACATTGAACCTAAGTTAAAATCTAAACTCTCAAGTTCAATCCATATTGAACATAAGTCAACTCAAATCGAATCGTAGGTTTGATCTACATTGAATTTAAATCAAATTGAACCTAAGAATAAACTTAAAACGAACCTAAATCATCTTAAACTTTTGGTTCTACCTATATAGATACTAAACCACTTCATACCTTGGGTCCTACCTAAATTGATCCTAAAAATTTCTCTAATCCTTAGGTTTTACCCAAATTGAACCTAAGTAATATTAGATCTCAAGTCCAACCTACATTGGATTTAAATCATCTTAAAATTTATGTTCTACCTACATTGAACCTAAACCATTTCATAACCTAAGTCTTACTGAAATTGGTCCTAAAACTATCTCTAACCTTAGGTTCCACCTAAATTAAGCCTAAACCATCTCTACCCTTAGGTTCTAATAAAATTGAACCTAAATTTTAGGTCAAATCTTTTAGGTCTCAATTAAACTTCTTTAGGCATAACCGATAATTAGGCCTAAAATAAATAACACAATGAATAAAAATTAATGGACAAATGACACAAAACCCATTTTAAATAACATTAAAACTTAAATACAACTTAGACACCAGTGTTTAGATCTACAAAGATTTATTTGATGACACAATATGTGGTTGCTAACAAAAATCTTTCGGTCCTGGTTTAAACACCTTTTAAACTAAGTAAATCTAAATACACGTAAGTCCTCGGGAAAACAAAGCCGTAGATATCAGTTGTCTAAAAATTATTGAACTAACTAAATTTTCAAATTTAAACATGATTTCATGTTAATCATGTTTTGTTATGCAAGTTTGTTAGAGATATGAAACTAATTACGCTTTAAATTTACTTTACATATTATTACGGTGTACTAACTCTATCTTGCAGAGATGACATTCTGAAGCAGAAAAGGTGAACCTCAAGACAATAAAACAACAAAACAACAACAGCAAAACAACAAAATAATAATTCCAAATGACATAAATAAAACACAAACAAAGTAATAACAAAACAAAAGAAAAAAACAAAAAATTAAAAAAAAGATAAAAAAAAACCTCTAGGGTAGAATCAGACTCTTAGAAACCTATTACCCTAGGCTCAAACATTGTTGTTTCTTTCCTTGATCTTCATACTAAATTTTTTAGAGAACGAATGTTAACATTAATCAAAAGTTTTTTTAGGCAGTCTTAACTATTTAAGATGTAATATTCCATTTGCTGAAGCCTTAGAACAAATGCAGAGCTATGTAAAGTTTATGAAGGATATTCTTTGTAGGAAAAGAAACTTTGAAGATAATGAGACTGTTGCACTTAATGAAGAGTGCAATGCGATAATTCAGAAGAAGCTTACTAAAAAGCTTAAAGATCATGATAACTTTACAATTCCATGTGCAATGGGAGACATATTTTATAGGAAAGCTTTCTATGATTTAAGTGTAAGCATTAACCTTATGCCATTATCAATATTTAAAAGATTAAGATTAGGAGAAATAACCCCTAATACTGTAACTCTGCAGCTAGCAGATCGTTCAATAACATACCCTAAAGGAGTTATAGAAGATGTCCTAGTGAAAGTGGATCAATTTGTCTATCCAATTGATTTCATTATGCTAGATATGGAGGAAGATAAAGAGATACCTATCATTTTTGGGAGACCATACCTAACCACAATAAGAGAAATGATAGATGTGCAAAAAGAGGAATTAACAAAGCACGTTAATGATCAAACTGTTACTTTCAACAATTCAAGATCAATAAAATACCCTGCAAAAGGTAAAGATGATGAATGTTTTAGAATGGATGTTATAATATATCTAAGCGAATTCCATTTCAAGACTACTTATGAAGAAAAAATTGAAGAAAAAGATTTGGAACACGATCAAGAAGAGAAATTAGATCAATGTGAAGATCTTTTTAAAAAAGATTCAAACTATGTTCGAGAAAGTTTTGAAATTTTGGACACGATAGACAAAGATAAATCATTTTGTCCATCTATTGAAAAACCTCCAAAATTAGAGCTGAAGTTACTTCCTGATCATTTAAAATATGCCTTTTTAAGAGATTCCTCTACTTTACCTGTTATAATTTATTTAAAATTAACAATGGAAGAAGAATAAAGGTTGATGAAAATTTTGAAAAATTTTAAGAAAGACTTTGGATGGACAATTGTTGATATTAAAGGAATCGGTCCTTCAATTTGTATGCATAGAATTCATATGGAAGAGAATTGCAAACCCAGGGTTGATCCGTAAAGGAGATTGAATCCTGTTATGAAAGAAGTTGTAAAGAAAGAAATTTTAAAGTGGTTAGATGTTGGAATTATTTACCATATTTCATATAGTGCATGGGATAGTCAAATTCATTGCGTTCCTAGGAAAGGAGGAGTAACTGTAACTGTAAATGAACATAATGAGTTAATATCTAATAGATAAGTTACAGGGTGGCGAATATGCATTGATTATAGAAAATTAAATCTTTCCCCTAGGAAAGATAATTTTCCATTACCCTTTCTAGATCAAATGCTGGATTGGCTAGCTGGGCATAAATACTTTTATTTTATGGATGGATATACAGGTTATCACCAAATTCAAATATATCCTGAGGATCAAGAGAAAATAATGTTTATCGGTTCTTATGGTGCTTTTACTTTTAGAAGAATGCCCATTGGTTTATGTAATGCCCATGCTACATTTAAAAGATGTATGATGTCAATTTTTTGTGATTTAACTGAAAAATGGATTGAAGTATTCATGGATGACTTTTCAGTGTTTAGAACTTCATTTGACTCATGTTTAGAACATTTATCCAAAGTTCTTAAGCACAGTGAAGAAACAAATTTAGTTCTTAATTGAGAAAAATGCTAATTTATGATAGCAGGAGGAATTATATTAGGTCATCAATTATCAGAAAATGATATGGAAGTAGATTCTACTAAAATTCAAGTCATCGCCAATTTACCTTATCCAACAAATGTAAGGGAAATTAGGAGTTTTTTAGGACATGCTGGATTCTACAAACGATATATTAAATTCTTTTCAAAGTTTGCTAAGCCTTTATGCCATTTACTAGAAAAAGATGCATTATTTAATTTTAATGAGGAATGCCTAAGAGCTTTTAAATTATTAAAAGAAAAATTAATCACTGCACTAATTATAGTTTCACCAAACTAAGAAAAACCTTTTGAATTGATGTGTGATGATAGTGATTATGCTATTGGAGCTGTTTTAGGACAAAGATATGATATAATTTTCAAAGTTATTTACTATGCTAGTAAAAGTCTTAATGAAACTCAATCTAATTATACAACAACTGAAAAAGACTTATTAGCAAAAATATATGCTTTTGAAAAATTTAGATCATATTTAATTGGAATTCATTGTATAGTGCATACAGATCATTCTACTATTAAGTATTTAATGAAAAAGAAGGATGCTAAACCTAGACTTATAAGATGGATTCTTCTGTTACAAGAATTTGATTTTGTAATAGTAGTTCGGAAGGGGATTAAAAATCAAATTGCTGATCTTTTATCCAGGCTTGAATTAGAAAAACCACTCTGCTTTGAAATAAATTTAATGAACATTTTCTAAATGAAAAATTGTTCACTATTAATGAGTGGCATGTTCCATGGTATGTCGACATTGTGAACTTTATTATTAGTGATATTATACCCTATGGAATGACATACCAACAGAAGAGGAAATTTATTTCTGAAGCTAAGACTTATTTTTGGGATGACCCATTTTTATATAAACAAGGAAATTTATTTCTGAAGCTAAGCCTTATTTTTTGGATGACCCATATTTATATAAACAAGGAAAGGATCTGATCATTCGAAGATGTTGTACCCTTAGAAGAGACTTATGAAATTATCTAAAAATGTCATAATTCTGTTTTTGGGGGATATTTTGGTGTTGATAAAACAACATACAAAATTTTATAATCTGGATTTTACTGGCCTACAATTTTTAGAGATGTTAATGCTTATATCAAAACTTGTAATATATGTCAAAGAGTAGACAATATTTCAAGAAGAAATGAGATGCCCCTCAATTATATGCTAAAAGTTGAAATATCTGATGTTTGGGGATTAGATTTCATGAGACCATTTATATCATATTTCAAAAATTTATATATTCTGTTAGCAGTGGAATATTTATCCAAATGGATAGAAGTTGTTGCTTTACCTCGATGTGATGCTCAAAGTGTTGCAAAATTTTTGAAAGTGAATATATTTTATAGATTTGGGATGCCAAGAGTTATTATTACTGATGGGGGAAGTCATTTCAGAAATGCCATAATGGAGAAGTTATTAAAGAAATATCATATAAATCATAGGATTGCTACTGCTTATCATCCTCAGACAAGTAGTTTGGCTGAATTATGCAATCAGGAAATTAAAAGAATTATGGAAAAAATCTGTGAATCCAATAAAAATGGATTGATCAGTCAAACTTGACGATGCTTTGTGGGCTTATAAGACTGCATATATAACTCCTATAGGAATGTCCCCATATAGACTAATATTTGGAAAACCTTGTCACTTACCAGTTGACCTTGAGGATAAAGCATATTGAGCAATTAAAGAGTTCAATTATAATTTGAAAGATGTTGGTGAGAAAATATTCTTACAATTAAATGAGCTTGAAGAGATAAGGAATGAATCTTGTGAAAGTGCCAAAATTTAAAAAGAAAAGATGATGATGTGGCTTGATCAAAGGATTCTTACTAAATTTTTCAGCTAGGCCAACAAGTTTTGCTATATAATTCAAGGTTAAGATTATTTCTAGGGAAACATAAATCCAGGTGGATGGGCCCATTTATTGTAATGTAAATTTATCCTTATGGAGTTGTGGATATTAAAGATCCTGAATCTGAGAAAATCTTTAAAGTGAATGGATATAGACTGAAACCTTATTACATAGGGGATCAACAGAAGTTTAATGATGGAATGAGTTGGGTCAACGAGAGTAAGCACAGGTTACTTCGGGCTGACAACGTAAAACCAAGCGCTTTGTGGGAGGCAACCCATAAGTATCAGTGTGTTTTTGTTTTTATTTTTGTTTTATGTGTGATTAAGAAGATTTAGGTAGTATTTTTGAAACTATTATGCGTCAGTATTGATTTTAAGACTTAAATTAGTGATTTGAACATGTTAAAATGAGAATTTGGATGTTAAGTTGACTTGTGCAAAAATGTGCACTGGCTCTTAAGCGCTAAATCCGGTGCTTAAGCCCAATAGTTTAAAAACATATGAAAAATTAATATTCTAGAAGGGAAAACCTCCTAGAAGTTTGCAAAGACATGTCTTGGCAGTTTTTAAACATGTCTAGGAGTTATTGGAAGAATTTAGGCCTATAAATAGAAGGGTTTAGTGAAGGAATTTCACCCTAGATCATTTCTAGCCCTAAAAGCCTAAAAGAGAGAGAAATTTTATAATGATGACTTCATGGGAGATGGATTTGAAGAAGAAGGAAGAGACCATAAGGAAGAAATTCATTAGTCAAAGTGCACAAGAGATGTATAACGGTTTCTTAACTGTTAGTATTGAATGGATATCAAAGAAAATCAACAAAATTGAAAATACCTTGCCTGTACTGGAGACTAAGTTATTCAAAATTCATACACATGGAGCATATTGGATGGCAATTGAAAATGCAATTTAGTCACACTAGTTATATAGAGGAAGCATATAAGGAGATGTTTCTTAAGCAAAAGTGGATTGAAGAAGATTGCATCAGAGCACATCACAACCACCCATTTTATCAACTTTATATTCCAGTTGCCCAGGAGAGACTAATGAAAGACCTGAATTTGTTCCTTCTAATGAAGAATGGAATAAAGTTCTATGTTTGTTTTTGTGTGATTAAAGTTGTTGTCTTTAAGTGTTTTTAGTGTTTAAGACATGTGTTAGTGTTTATGTTACTTACTTGTTTAATTGTGAATGTGTGTTAAGTGTTTTGTACTTGGGAAAATTTTCTTATCTGAGACTATTTGAAGTGAGAATGAAGTGTCAATAATATGTGTACTTGTTTGTGAATTAATATAAGTTTGTTTTTTTGTGAAAATTTTGTGTTGTTTTATCCTCGAATTGAAATAGTTATTAAGGAGAATTTTGAGAGAGAGGGAAGTTATAGGAAGTTGAAAATAGTCAACTAAGTGCTATGAGACCATTTAGGGGTGGTTTACTTAGGCAAAAAAGTGCATTTTACTTAGATTTGAAGATTTTAAAAAAAATGCACTGGCGCCTAAGCGCCACATATCGCGCTTAAGCGCCATTTAACCTTAGAAGCAAGTGCCTAAGCGCCACTTACCCATGCTTAAGCGCCGGTTCACGAAAAACGATTCGCAAACGATTAAAAGTGAAATTTTGGTCCAAAAACACCATTTTTAATGCCTCCCGTCGTCTTCTACCTCTAAAAATTATGATTTTTAAGGGCTATGGGACACCATTAAGTGAAGATTTCTTGGTGGAATTAAGAAAAAATTGCTAGATTTAGATTCCTCGAGGTAAGAGCTTTACTTCTATGCAAAAATTTTGAATTTTCACCATGTATTTTAAGCACATTTGGAGAAATTTGAAAACTCACTATTCATGGTGAAAACTAAGGAAAAATATATGGAAATTGCTTAGGAAGTTTAGTTTGTGCTTTAGGAAGTTTAGTTTAGTGATTTAGACTTGATTTTTGAAGTTATTTTTGGAATTTATAAAATTTGTAAAATGGCACCAAGAATGAAGAGGAGTAAAGGAAATAGCCCATTTGATTCGAAGAAATTCGTTAGTTTGAAGGCTCAAGATCGATACAGTGACGCTCTACAGTCACAAAAATTGATTCAAGAGCGATGATTTAGAAATTCAGGTGGAGACGTGGAAGATTTAATTGTTTGTCGACTGTGGGATCAATTCTATTGTTTTTCTACTGTCGTAGTGATTTTTGTTGTGAGAGAGTTCTATGAAAATCTCCTTGAAGTTGAAGACAATCAAGTTTGGGTTCGAGGAAAGTTGGTACCTTTTTCGCCATAGGTAATCAACTTGTTTTACCATTTACCACCAGATAATATATGTTTTTATGCAAATTATAGTTCTACTGAAGTGGATTTAGATGAGATTATTTCATACTTGACTATTGGGAGAGGGCTTTCGAAGATTACCAATGAGAGGAGAGTAAATTTCCCAACTTCAAAGTTATGTGCACCTCCGACCAATCATCTCAGTGAAGTGACCAGAGAAAGAGCGATGTTGAACTATTGTATTCAAGAGGGAAAGCTTGTCAACATTTGATCTTTGATCTGTCAGACTATCATCAGTTTTGCTACAGCTATTACAACTGCAGATCTGGGATTTGCTTCCTTGATCTTTGCTTTTGTGGGGGCAGGCTGGGGTTAAATATGATAGTTGGGAGGAAGTTATGTTACTACTAAAGCCCATCACGAAGGTGAATGTGAAGACATATTCTTGCATTCAATTTTTGGTTAGAGAGGAGGATTTTCCAGTAGCTATGGAATGGAAACGTCTACTACATCTACCTCTGCTGCTTCTTCATCTAGACCATCTACTTCATGTGCTTCTACATCTCGAGGTGAGTCTACTCATACCCGAGATGAGTTATTGCAGAAGATGATGGACAATATCAATTTTACTGCTGATAAGATACAAAATTTAGAGCATTTTACAGACCATACTAATAGTTATAATAGAAGGAAGAGTGATTATGAAGAGAAATTCCACTCATCTTTGGAGAGTCTGATTAGAGGTGAACAAGGAGTGTAATTTCATCCATATCCTTGATATTCTAATTATGAGCCTGCAGAAAAGTGGTATAGCTGTGATTCTGAGGATGAAGAGTATAGCTGAGAGATTGATTTTATGATTCTAATATAATATGAACTATGTGGTCTAGGCTTGCTACATTTGCTTCTGTGTACTGTTTTGAACTATGTTGTGTTTTGGAATTTTATCTTTTATTATTATCATGACATTTGTGGTATTTAGTATTTTATTTTTAAATTTCAGGGTAGTAATTGTTGTTTTATGTTTAGTACAATGATTTAATTAGTTTAGAACTTAACTTAATTTCATATCTGTTATAAAGTAGAAAATCTTGCTAGCTTTAGATCTTAAACTTGAAATTTAGAAACTGGTGCCTTTTAATTTTCTTTTATCATGTTTGCAAGTTTGTCTTTATGTTAAAATTGTGATGTCAGTAGTGTGTGTGTTTGCTTTTATGTTTATACTCACTGTTTAGAAGTCTATTTGAATCTCTACATGTTAAAGTAAAATGAAAGTATGGAAAATTTGATCAAAAATTAATTTTACTCATGTTTTTAGTTTTATACTTATATCATTAGAGTTTAAAATTCCTGTTAGCATGTTATTTTTAAATTTTCATTTTAGATTCTATATATCTAATACTAAACTAATTAATCTGTTAAAAAGTTAAGTTTGGGGTGATGAAAAATATTTTAAAAAACTAGAATTTTATTTGTTCTCAAATGTGCTACAAGTGAATTTTATTTGAAAAGAAAAAAATTATTTATGTATATGAAGTTATATAAATTGGTTATACATTTGATCTTTTTAAAGTATAAGACTCGAGAAACTCTTAAGCTTATAGATATAATATAGTAAGTAAAATTAATTTTAATGAAAATTTTTAAGTGGAGATAATAAAAGAACTAAATTCTAAATTTGAAAAATCTACAATATATTTATGAATTAGATAGAAACTCATAATTTCATCTTTCTTAACTTTAAGAATTTCTAAACTTTAAGTTGGTCTCATTTATTGAATATTTTTTTCAAAAATAAACTGCTATATTTCTAAATCTAAATTTTAGTAACTCCTAAAGAAACTCATATACATATCATACATATGTAGTTTTTAAATATTGAAGTGTCACTTGAGGATAAGTAACATTTTAAGTTTGGGGGATTTTGATACACCTAAAATATATAGTGTTTTTAGATACATTTTTATACCTATTTTTGAGATATTGCGCTTTAATGGAAGATATTTTTGTGTTTTTTTCTTGCAGATACAAATAAAAAGGTGAAAAATGCTTAAATGAGTGAAAAATGATCAAATTTGGGGCAAAAAGGTGAAAAATGTGCAAATGACTTTTGGCGCATAAGCGCCAAATCCGGCGCTTATGCGCCGATTAAACAGAGAAGGTTGCACCTGAGCACCAGAAGCCCCGCGTTTAAGTGCCAATGGCAGTTACTAGATGAGTAAAGTTGGCTTTTGTGAATTTTAAAGAGGTTTTTGAGCCACCCATTGGCTTAATAGGTGGTTATAACCACTAAGGACAAAAATTATCATGAAAGGATGCATCTCTTGGGGAAATACATTGAATCTAGACATATTTTGAGCAGTTTCCAAGGCACCTCTTAGAAAACTATAAAAGAATGAAGAGAGGACTTTGAAAAATGTCCTAAAAATACTTGGAAAGTTTTGAAAGTTCATCAATTTGAGCAGTTAGGTCGGAGAGATTTCAGGCTCCACTTTTTCTTTTATTTTATCTTTTTTTGTTAGTTTATTTTGAGTGATTGTAAAGAGAAGAGATTCAAAGAAACTTCAATAGTTTGGTGGAGAACTTAAGATAATTTTTGATCTTTTTCTTTGAGACTACTTTTGGTTTTAATTGAGACTTTTTGTTGGTTTGACAATAATTTCTACTTTTAAGCTAAAGTGTGGTTTTATTTTCTCCAAAGATTCTGGGTAGTTTTCTTTATCTTTCTTCTTAAAATGATAAGTAATTAAGTTTTGGATGGAAATTGTGGTTTTTCTTTATCTTTCTTCTTAAAATGATAAGTAATTAAGTTTTGGATGGAAGTTATGGAGAGTATATCTTTAATGTTGGAAGAAGTTGTGATTTAAATCCATGCACTTCATTTACTTCTTGATTTGGCCAATCCAGATGTTAAAATCTGTTGTGAGAACATGTAAGAACCGTGTTGGTATTGTCTCAGTCAAGAATTGGAAAGAATCACATGAGATTGTATGAATGAGAATGTAGTTCATATGATTGAGTGCAAAGGTAGGAAAATATTCATTGATGAGTGTAGATTTAGAGGACTTTAAAGTGAGAGGTTAAAGCCCCCATTGGAAATAATCATTGAAGGGTGTAGAGTTAGAAGAATTTAAAGTGACAGGTTAAAACCCCCAACTTGGTTTTAAGAATCACATGAGGTTATATGAATGAGAATGTAGTTCATATGATTGAGTGCAAATAAATAGGAATCGCATGAGGTTGTATGAATGAGAATGTAATTCATATGATTTAGTGCAAATAAATAGGGAAATAATCATTTAAGGGTGTAGAGTTAGACTTTAAAGTGACAGGTTAAAGCCCCCAACTTGGTTTATTGTTTTAGGTTCTGATACGAG
>JXCR01100067.1:0-24469 GCA_002079205.1 Phalaenopsis hybrid cultivar
TCTCTTATACTAAAATATCTTAAGTTACAAAATTTATTTTCATTACAAAAATATTTCTTTAATTCTACCATAATATTTAAATGACTACAAAAATATAGTTACCTAAATTAAAATCACTACATAAAATCATATAAATAATTTATGAAAATATTGAAATAGAGGACATCTAATAGTTAATATTTTCTTCCCTCTCCCAAACTTAAATTTTTAAATATAAAATAATATAGGTGGAAAGAAAAACTATAAATATAAACTATACCTCAGTATTGTAGGCATTTTCATCAATCTAAAATTTTTGCAGGCCTTCTCAAATTTTTACTTCATCTGGTCTGTAATATTAGGAGCTTTCTACACATATAAATCCTTAAAGGAATTTCTAGGCAATGAAATTTTGAAATAAGTATAAAACTAAAACTTTAAATAAGCACAACATTTCCTAACACAACCGCAATACTAAAAAATTAAAACTAAAATGAAAAATAAAAATCACATTACATTACAATCTACAATACTACTCAATATATATTAAACTACACATGCACATTTAACTATAACATTAACTTTATAACAAAAATTAAAATGATCCAAGTACACAGAATAATAAAAATGAAAGTCCAAATGCACAAACATTCATTTCTATTACAAAAGATCACAGAATTAAAAATACAAATATAAGTACATCAATTTCATTCAACATCAAAATCCCAAGCTATATCTTCATCTCCTTGATCAGCAGGTGGATTGGGCTGATACTGAGTATATCGGAGGCACTCAAGAAACATAACATCAGGCTCACCTCTGTAGTGTTGGGCATGAGCTTCATAAAAGGCTACCTCAAAATTTGAATGCCTTTGAAGGTACTCACTATCGTAATCATGTCAACGTTTTAAACCTTCAATCCTTTCACTTATCAATTCTATGCTCTTCCACTGCAAGGTCAACTCATTCATCAAATCAGAGAGGGTAGGGGAGCTAGAAGGTGGAAGGTCATAACTCGTAGAGGGAAAATCTCTACTAGTAGAAGGTTNTCATTCAAAAACATTCATTATTTCTTTCGATAGTAGGGTATTTCATAGATTTCACAATGTTAAAAGTCACTTTTTGATCATTAACTCTCATAGTTAATTCTCCTTTTTTAATATCTATCATAGCTTTTTCAGTAGCTAAAAATGGTCTCCCTAAAATGATAGATATTTCATTATCTTCCTCGATATCTAAAACAATGAAATCCACAGGTAAGATAAATTTATCCACTTTTATTAACACATTTTCTATAACTCCCTTAGGAGATGTAACTGAAATATCCGATAACTGTAGAGTTACAGAAGTAGGTGAGACTTCTCCTAATCCTAATCTTTTGAAAATTGATAGAGCCAAAAGATTAATGCTGGCTCCCAAATCACATAAAGCTCTTCCATTAAAGTTTTCACCGATAGCACACGGTATAGTGAAACTGCCCGGATCTTTTAGTTTTTCAGGAAGTTTTTCTGAATAATTGCATTACACTCTTCGCTAAGTGCAACAACTTCATTATCTGTGAACTTCCTTTTCTTATTCAAAATATCTTTCATAAATTTCACATAATTGGGCATTTGCTCTAAAGCTTCTATGAAGGAAATATTCAAAATATCTTTCATAAATTTCACATAATTAGGCATTTGCTCTAAAGCTTCTACGAAGGGAATATCACTGTTAACTTCTTAAGAATTTCTAAAAATTTGGAAAATTATTTATTCTTTTTGTGTTGCTTTAATCTTTGAGGAAATAGTGGTGGAGTTTTCTTTAGAGTAATTTTCATTGGTGTAAATAGATACTCTAAATTTGGGTATTCATGATCCTTTTCTTTTTTAGTATCCACTTTCTATTTTTCAGTTTCTGTTTCTTTTTGCACTCTTGTTTCCAATTCTTATCCACTTCATAATTATATTGCTTTGATTTGTTCTTTTCCTTGGTCTTTAGGATTTGGTTCCATAATACTAGGAAAAGTTCCCAATGTTCGGTTACTAAGCGAAGTAGCGATATGTCTCAAGTGGTTTTCAATATTCTTAATAGCAGTTCCTTGATTTTGCAATTGATTTCCTTGAATTTGTATATGATTTCCTTGATTTTGTAATTGTTGACCCATTTTTAATATCAGCTCTTCCATAGACAACTTCTCCTTAATTTGAGTATTACTGTTAAATCCTGGAGGATAAGAAGGACTATAGTTAACATTTCCTTGGTTGTAAGAATTTCCTAATGGGTTCACTGGGTTGTTTGCCCATTGTTGATTTGTAGAGGAATTCTTATTCCAATTAAAATTTGGATGATTCTTCCAACCTAGGTTATAATAATTTGAATAAGAATTGTTGGGTCTATTAATAACATTTATAACCTCATATGAAGGTTGAACATCCACAAATTGCCCAGGTGAATTATCTTCCATCATAGGAGGTGTTGGAGAATAATGCATCCCATAATGATCTAATTTCTTTGATATTGCAACAATCTGCGAAGCTAACATAGATATTGCATCATAATCATGGATACTAGCTACTCTTTTAGGATTTACCCGTTTAGAGGGCCATTGAAAATTGTTGGTAGTCATCTCTTCTACTAATGAATAAGCCTCATCAAAAGTTTTTGACATTAAAAAACCACCAGTCGCAGCAATTTGATTTGGATGAGATAGTCTCTAGGTTTGATTTGGGTGAGGTCCCATGGGGTTGGCTTTTAGTTTTGAGCTTTTCCAGCCACTAGGCTGGCCAGCCTGCAAAGCGGGAGGTGGCTAGGAGCTCAAGGAACCTAGAGGAATCCATCACAACAATTTAATGCAAATGTGCTTTAATTTGGCAAAGATATCTTAAGCATGTGCATTTTTGGAAATAATATCCTTTAATTTGGGGGACCTTTAGTCCATGGTTTGATTTAGGTGGTTTCATGGTGTTTGGACTGGTCACTAGGTGCAACTAATGGCTGGGGTGGAGTTAATTTTGTGACTTTAGGGTGGTTAGGTCACATTTAGTGCATGGGTCCAAATGGGCGCAAATGACCAATTCTTAGGTTTTGTCTAGGCTAGCCATGTCAATTGGCATAATTAATTATTTTAGTTGGTGTAGATGATCATAAGGAACAACTTTTATGAAGAATGGAAGTGGTTTTAAGGTCAATTAAAGGGTCAATTTGACGGAATTTTGAACCTTAATCAATTTGGTTATATTGGGCTAAGCTTGGATCTAGCTTGGGTTAGCCTTGGGATAAGTCAAAAATTATTATTGTAAATGGTTAATAAGGACCTAATGTAGAGTTTCAAACATGAATTGGATGCCAATTTGGAGGTTAAGGCAATCAATTGGGCGAAATTTGGGGACTTAGCCAATTTTGGGGTAAATTTGGGAATTTTGGATTTATGCCAAAATCAAATGGATATGAGGCTTCAACAAAGCCAATTGATGGTTGATTTTGATGTATAGGAATGTTATCAAGACTTTAAAACATTAATTGGGGCCAATTGACTGGGCTATGACTTCAATTTGGTGAGATTAGGTCATATGGTCAAAATTGGGGCTTTAACCTTACTCAAAATTAAGCTCAAATCATGGAGCAATTAAGCCTGGATTTGATTTAATTTGGTCATATCAAAAGTGAATTTGAGTTTAGAATTGAAATTTGGGTCATTTGAGGTCAAATTGAATGACATTTGAGTTGGGTTTGGGGAAATTTGGATCTTTAAAGCGCAATTTGGGGATTTTTGATAAAGATTGTCAAATAGGCCAAATTAGATCATGTGGTAGTCAAGAGAAATGAAATTAAGAATATTTTGGATTTATTGGGATTTTCTGGGCATTTTTTGAATTTATGGAATTTTGCGCTATTGAGAGGTATTTTGGTAATTTGGGGGTGTTTTAGCGGTAAAAAGACAAGATGGGTATTTTGGTAGAGTGGAGGTACCAATCATCACCAACAAGCCATGGATCAATGGAAACCCCATTTTGGGTCGTCTACATAGTGGTCTTAGCTAAACCATAGCCTTAGGGCTAGTACGTTTAGGAGACCATCTACATGAGTATCCCAAGAGATCAAGGGATCTAAGCTAGAAACTTGAGTTTAGGGCTGTGAGTGTATGTGAGGATAGATGAGAGTAGTGAGAGAATTAGCTCCAGACCAATACCCAGGGTGAACCTTAAGGTCCAGCAGTCCTAAGGGTGACTCATCTTGAGTTTTCTCCACAGTGACCCTACCTACGAAGTGTTGGAGGTTAGGACCAATATGTGGAACTTCAAGTTGAGTAGAAAAGAGATTGAAATTTCTAGTAGTGAGGGAGCCTTTTCTTGTTTTCTAAGAATAGTCAATAGGAAAGTCCTATGGCTAGACCTTACGCTACTAAAGAAAAAGAAACTAAACCTTCACCAAAATTTCGGTCAACAAATGGAGCCCCAATAGGTGTGGTGTGCTGGGCAAGCACACCGCATGTATTGACGTTGACCGACAAGATCAACAAAAACCAATACATCCTCTAAGTCAACCGACCCAAAAATATGTGTATGGTTGTGTGTGTGATTTGTTTCTGCTGGGGAATTTGCAGGTGGTTGTTTTATCAAGTCAAGAAGTAGGGACTCTCGCTGAGGAGTGGAGAGTGGACTTTGAGTTATGAAATTTCAAAGATTTCCAAAGCATGGGAGTTAGTATTTAAGTGCTGACCCTGGGGTGGGTATTGAAATTTAGATATAAATTCAAAAAGGTAGAGAGAGTCGAAATGTAAGGACTGACCTCACATATAATGAATTAGAAATGTAGGTCTGATTCGGGAATGATAATAGAAACGTAGGTATCAGTTCTCAAAAGAGAGTGTCAGAATGTAAGGACAGACCTCAAATGTAATGAATTGGAAACATGAAAATGAAAATTGAAATGTATATCAATTCTCAAAAGAGATTGTCTTAATGTAAGGACCAACCTCAACCGTAATGAATTAGAAATGTGAAAATGAGAATTGAAATGTATATCACAAAAGAGAGTGTCGGAATGTAAGGACCGACCACGAATCTAATGAATCAAAAACATGAAAATGAAAATTAAAATGTATATCAATTCTCAAAAGAGAGTGTCAGAATGTAAGGACCAACCTCGAATGTCATGAATCAGAAATGTGAAAATGACAATTAAAATGTATATCAATTCTCAGAAGAGAGTGTTGGAATGTAAGGACCGACCTCGAATGTAATGAATCAGAAATGTGAAAATGAGAATTGAAATGTATGTCAATTCTTCAAAGAGAATGTCAGAATGTAAGGACTGACCTCGAATGTAATGAATCAGAAATGTAGGACTGATTCAAAATGAGAATTGAAATGTAGGTATCAATTCGAAGATGTGAGAATTGAAATGTGGGTATCAATTCGAAGATTTGAGAATTGAAATGTAGGTATCAATTCAAAGATGTGAGAATTGAAATGTAAGTTTCAATTTGAAGATGTGAGAATAGAAACATGGGTATCAATTCGAAGAAGTGAGAATTGAAATGTAAGTATCAATTCGAAGATGTGAGAATTGAAATATGGGTATGAATTCGAAGATGTAAGAATTGAAATGTGGGTATCAATTCGAAGATGGGAGAATTGAATTATGGGTATCAATTCGAAGATGCGAGAATTGAAATGTGGGTATCAATTCAAAGATGCTAGAATTGAAATGTGGGTATCAATTCAAAGATGTGAGAATTGAAATGTAGGTATCAATTCGAAGATGTGAGAATTGAAATTCACAAAGCTTACGGTGTTGAATTTTCAAAAGTGTATCGTGTGAGAAGGCTGATTTTGTAGAAGGTTTGTAGAGCTTCCTGAGGTTTTGTGTAGAATGCAAAATTCTACGAGGATCTAAAGAGAATTAAGGTAGATAATTATGGTTGTGCGGCGCGCACAAAGAATAGGAAATTCTGAAAACGGAAGCATCCACTCAACAGGTTCATTTCATTTTCTTGTTGTTTTTACCACAATTAATTTTTCAAACTGAGTTTTTAAAGTTTTAATTTTAATTGGTTGATTTTCAAAAGAAACTTTTTTTGTTATTTACTTATTTGTGATTATTTTTCATTTATGTTTTATTTATTGTTGAAGATTTGTTGTTTCGTACTTTGTTAATTGAAATTCTGAACCATCGCATGGTTCGTGGCTTTCATCCATCGCACAAAAAGACAACTGACAAAAAGGCACAATTTGAGAGAAATTTCCATTAATTTGCTCCAAAAGAGATGCTATAAATCAGACATTGGCTAACGCCTCAAAAGATACATTATGCAATCTATGTCGAAATACATTTAGAATCATCTCATGATATGAATACACCGTAGACTGTATACATCAGAAACATATCATGCTGTTAAAAGAAAGAAAGTGAACCCTCTGTACCAGGTATGTTGAGCTCTTGATCAAGCAGACCTTCAAAGTCATGCTCCAGAATTCTACCATACCAGGAGTTGGCAGCTAGTATGAAAATAACTCCAATTCTGGGTCCTGCGGGAATCCATACGGTATTTTACTGTCATCCATTCTGCGGAAAGTTACAGACACCCTACGGCATTGCACTCCTGGAATGCAGTGCTTGGCAATGTCTGCACCATTGCCTTTCAGGATAAGTGTTGAACCAACTGGAAGAGGAGTCTCCACAGCTCCTCTGAATTCACCAGGGCCGACTATATTGATTTATTTACCAAATAGAATATTGCTTTTACTCATGAAAGAGACCATGCAGAAAGGCCTCACAAAATCATGATGATCGATGTGTGGGGGAGTGTAGTCACTTTCTTCACAAAAGTTAATGATGCAGCTGTTGGGAATGTAAGTAACGAGTAGAATATTCCACTTGACCATCCTCTTGATCATCCATTTTATCATTGGTGGCAACAGATCCACTTGTTCGTATCTGAGGATCCTGGGCGGATTCCTCTGTCTGTCGTTTGTGAAGTTGTAGCAATAGTCGCATTGAATGTTGATTCTTCCCTTTCCCCTCATCCATTTCTTCGGCTCGGAATATGTCCTCTCCATGAGAAGGCCCACTAGACCTCTGTCTCTTAAATCGAAGATGCAGTCCAGAATACTATTTTCATCAATCTCAGAGAAAACCTTGGTGTGCAGCTCCAGGCCTTCCAATATATTGACGAACTTTCCCTGAACCTCTTCATAGAACTCGAATTATCTTTTATTTACTCTACTTATCTTATAGTACTCTACCATGCCAGGAGTTGGTAGCTGTTGTGGGCGTTCCTTCCTTCAGGCCTTGGCCAGAACCCAAACTGGTGTTGGTCTATTCGGAATATGAGATTCAGCCTCTAGTGGGACGTATGATCCTGGGCTCCATGGTGCGTGTTGATTCATCCTCAGTAAGACATATGGTTCATTTTTCGTGAAGTTTGGAGTTTGAGACTCGTTAGTGCTTGAAGTATATTCTTCTAATGTATTGAAAAACTGTAGATGTAGAATGTTGCAATATGAGCATTCTACAAATGTGCCCATGATTGATGTCCCGGCTGGTACCACAATGTTGCATGTTGGGCAACCCCTGCTTAAGATAGCTAGAACTGGGAGATCCTGACTCTTCATCTGTAGTGGGCAGGCTGACAGAAGTTTCTATTAGATCTGGGTCGTAAATATGTCCCTCATGGATGGGGGTAAGAAAACTATTCATGTCTCTCTGGCGTTTCCATTCCTGTCGCAGAAAGGCTCTCTGTTTCTTTCTGCTGGCATTTCTGCGCTGCGTCCTATAGAGCGGACTAATCAGTAATCGTTCATTACGGGCAACTATCAGGTCCCTTGCTAGAGTACCTACCATGGAGGGCAGACTACTGGTCCCCTCCATCAGATCTTGTTCCGCTATCACGTTTTTACCTTTGCGTGACACATTGTCTTGAGTGGTTACCCTCAATAGTGAAGGCGGTCCCTCCTTTTCTTTTTTGCTAACTACGTCCATTAGAGGACCCTCGTAGTCCATATCCACTTGGTTGAAATCCACATTGAAATCTATGACACCTGCTTGCAGCGCCATCTCTTCATTCAGTGCGTGGTTCTAGCCGTCCTGAAAGGCAAACATCAGCCTCTGTCCTGACATTTTTCTGCAGACGACAGGAAAAACGTCAGTGGGCCAAAGTTTGGCATTAACAAGAAAAAAACAAAGTGTTTAATAAAGTAAATTTTAGTTTGTTTTGGTGAAAAGGATTATTCATTTTATGTGTGAGTTTCATTTAATTTATTAGAACATTTAAATTCAAAATTAGAAAAGAGAATGTGTGAAGTTCAAAAATATTCTCAAAATTTTCATTATATATGAGGTTAATTACAAAATTTTGTCCTGGTAATAGACATTTGGCCACTTAAATAACCCCAAAGCAATCAAAGTTTCAAATTTTCAAAGCAAACAGAGGAAAGAGGTATTGAGCAGCATCAGGTTGCGTAATAGATTTTCAAGTATCATCCATTTATTGGTAACATGGGTCTTTCGCCTTGGAAGTCCACTAACTGGTAGGCTCCTATAGACCTTCTCAATGATAAATGGTCCCTCCCAAGTTAGCTCAAATTTTTCACCTATTTTGCAGCGTGCAGAATAAGTCTTTTGAGCACAAGTACGAGGTCACCAACTTTGAATGTCCTTGAGTGAACCAATTTGTCATGGGCTTGTACCATCTTCGCCTGGTAGAGCCCCAAATGTTGTTGGGCTTCTAGTCGTTTTCCCTCGGAACTCTCTAGTTCTTTAAGTCTGAGTTTTGCGCTTTCTTTCATTGTGAGTTGGTTGACAACGGCGACTCTAAGAGATGGTGTTTGAACTTTTAACGGTAGCATGGCCTCGGCCCATACACTAGCATATAGGGAGTACACTGAGTGGGGTTCCTGAAAGTCGTCTGGTTGGCCCACAAGGCTTCTAATAGCTTGTTGTGCCAATCCCTTTTGTTTTCACCTAGTATTTTTATCAAAATCTGTTCTAGTGTCTTATTGAAAGCTTCAGACAGACCATTTGTTCTGGGATAGAAAATTGTAGAGTATCTCCAATCAATCTCATGTCTTCTAATGAAATTGTTGATTTTGGAACTTTTGAAAGCTGTCTCATTATCAGAGATTATTCTTCACAGTACTCCGAAATGGTAGACAATTTGGCTTTTGAAAAATTGAAGGACGTGTTGTGTCGTTACCTCACGTAACGGTACTGCCTCTGCTCATTTAGAGAATTAATCTGTAGCTGCGAGGATAAATTGGTGTTCCTTATAGGATGGAGAGTATATCGGTTCTATTATGTCCGTGCCCCAACACCCAAATGGCCACAAAGCAACAATTGGGTGTAGCACACTCGGAGGTTGGTGTAAGACCATCCCATGCACTTGGCACTAGTAACACTTTCTGGCCATTTCCATGCAATCGGACATCATTGCTGGTCAATAATACCTGAGTCTTTTTATCTTTATTTTTATTTTCAGCCCTCACTGGTGAGCACCACACAATCCGACATGTACTTCTTTGACAACATTTTGTGCCTCGGCTCTGCTCAAACACCGTAGCCACATTTGTTCGAACAATCTTCTGTAGAAAATATTTCCCACCAGGGCGTAAGACATGGCCCTTCTTGTGATGGGGTGTGCCTCAGACTTGTCTTCTGGCAGCTTTCCAGTTTGCAAATATTATATTAATGGCTTACTCCAAGCTTCGCTGATGTCCGCAATTGTATTTATTGTTTCCTCTTTTCCAAGCTTGTGTAGAGTTTTGAAGTCATTTCGAGATAAGTCTCGTATTCCTTGCATCGTGACTTCGATGGAATCCTCCGGGGGACATGTCATTTCCTTAGCAAGTTTTGCTAAAGCGTCCGCATGAGCATTATCTCCCCGAGGAATCTGGTAGAAAGTCACCTCAGGAATCTGCTCCACGAGCTTCATTGTGTACTGATGGTACTCTACTAGTCTTGGTTTTAGAATTTGGTATTGTCCGGCGACTTGCTGGATGACAAGTTGAGAGGCACCATAGATGGCAAAGTTTGTAATACCATTGAGATTGCCAACTCCAATCCGTTGATTAAAGCTTCATATTCTGCTTCATTGTTGGTGCACAGCTCTGTCAAGTGGTATGAGAACCTCATCATACCCTTATCTGGCGTAATAAAGATCAAATTGATCCCTGCTTTGCCTGGTATAACTGTGCTGATCCCTTGTCTTTCCTGGCTAACGAAGCGCCATCGAAGTACATTTCCCTGCGTTGTGCACTAGAAAATTCCATTTGTAGTATTTGTTCGTCTGGTAACTCGTCGTTGAGAGAGGACCCAGCTGGCAGTGGGTGTGCAACGAGAAAGTCTGCTAGTATCTGTCCTTTGATAGCATGAAGGGGAACACAAGTTATATCAAATTGCAAAAAGATCATTGACCATCATGCTAAATGTCTGAAGAGTGTTGGTCGGGTCATTAGATATTGCAATGGATTAACCTTCAAAATTAGGGTAATCTTATGAAAAAACATGTAATGTCTAAGATTTTGGAAGGTGAAAATTAATGTCAGACAATGCTTCTCAATAGGTTGATACCTTATCTCCGCCACTATTTGACAAAGACTCAAGTAGTAAAGTACATTTTCTTTACCCTCATCATTGACTTGGGCTAAGAGGGCTCCAAGAGAAGCATCTAAAGCTGCGTTATAAAGTATTAAAGGTTTCCCTGAGATAGGGGCTGCTAATACAGGAGGTGTCCCTAAAAAAATTTGGCGTCTTTTTTTATTAATGCTGAGAAAAGCTGACACCTACTTGAGATATTAGAAATAAAACATCTCAGATATGCCAACTTCCCCTGGAAGGAACGTAGCTATTTCAATGTTTTAGAGGGAGGCATTTCCAAGATAACTTTAATCTTATCCGGGTCGATCTCAATTCCCCAATGACAGACTACGAATCCTAGAAATTTCCCAGAGGTAACGCCCAAGGCGCACTTTAAGGGATTAATTTTAAGATCATATCGTCGTAACCGTTCAAACACAATCCTCAAATCGTACAAATGGTCTATTTTCTGTTTCTTTTGATGATCTAATCATCCACGTAGCATTCTACATGATTGTGAATGAGGTCATAAAAAACCTTCGTCATTACACGCTGATATGTTGCTCCGGCATTCTTTAGACCGAACGACATCACTGTGTAGCAGAAAATTCCAATCGGTGTTATGAAGGTTGTAAGCGCTGCATCCTCGGGAGCCATCATGATTTAGTTATGTCCCGACAATCCATCCTTGAAGGAGAAAATTTCATGTGTTGAAGTGATATCCACCATCATCTCTAGTATAAGTAGTGGAAACTCGTCTTTTGGACATGCCTTGTACAAACTTCTGAAGTTCACATAGATGTGGATCTGTCCTTTTTTCTTCTTAACAGGTACAATGTTAGCTAACCATGTGGGGTATTGCTCTTCTTTAACAAAGTTGGCGTCTATCAACTTTTTCACTTTGATGATGACTTGTTGCTCTATTTCGAGGCACATTCTCGTGGGAGCTTGTTTTACTGAGGTTATATTCTTATCCACCCCAAGTTTATGGACTGGAACCTCTGCTAACAGTCATATCATTTCATCGTAGCTCAATGCAAAGCAATCTTTGAATTCTGTTAATAGTTTGACCAATTCTGTAGATTTTTTGTCATCAAGTAGAGAACTTATAAATGTAGGTCGGGGTCGTTCTTCAGTCCCGAGGTTAATCTCTTTCAATTCATCGACAGTAGATTTAATTTCTTCCTGAAATTCTGGTGGAGCATCTTCTATTGGTTGATCAATAGAGTCATCCTCTACATTGAGACAATCTTCTTCTGACTCACTAGTAACAACCACTAAAAATTCAGAATCATCGAATGGTCCAACTGTACCAAATCTGAGACCCTCTTTTGAGTTGGGAGTTCGACTTTTAGCATTCTATAGTTTTTTAAAAAGTTAAAATTTATCTTTTGGCATTTGTTTTAGCAAGTGTCCCTACTGAATTAACTTTTGAACACAAGGCAAGAAGTACCCAAAAGGCAATTCCATTAATTCATTAGAATCAACATCCAATTTTACATGTTTTTCAAGCTCAGTAGAGGTAGAAGCACAGTAAAATTTGATCGGCTTTGAACCAACACTACATACTTCCTTGACCACTAAACTCTCAATTTTTTGAGGGAGAATCGGAGTAAGGGTCATAGTATTCAAATAGTGGTTTATTCGATCATACGTTGTTTCATATTCATTCTTCTCTGTATCTTCTAGGGATATCTCATACAGAGATTTCTTTTGCTTTGTCATCATTATTTCGTCTTTAGAACAATCTTCATCATCAATGTTGACAGTTAGCCTAGTTCGTTCAACAATTAAATTGATCTTTCCTCGTCCGCGTCCCCGACCTTGACCTCGGGTGCGTGATATATTGTTGTCAATCCTTTCTTTATCCTTGATGATAATGGATCTCCTGACAAAATCTTCATCTCGGGCTTGGTATGTTGCGGACTCTGAATGGAGGGTTGTTTTCATGAAGACTGTATCTTGCTCAATATCTTCTTGGACGATCTGCTCCATACCTCATTCCATCCTTGTTCGGTATTTGTAGAAGCTTGTTTGGATGAATTGTGTATGTGATTATGTGAGTTCATCCTAAGTTTTACTCCATTCATCCACTCCAGCATACGGATTAATTGAGGAGATTGACTCAGCTGAAATAATGTTTATGGAACCTTTTTCAAGTTCTTTTAAATAATCTTTCGGGATTGTAATGTTCTCTTCCTTGAGGTTCTTCTCGAGCCAGTCCTTAAAGATGAAACCGGTGGTATTGGCAAAAATTTGGTTCATTCTTCTTATCCACCTCTTATGGTTTCTTTGGATCACGTAGTTTGAATTCCGGTTTCTTCATCAAGCTTTTGAAAAGTTTAGGCACAACTTCATCCTTGAAGGAATACACAACTTTCTGTCGCTCTAATAGGGATAGTCTTTTACCCGCTATTCGAGGTGATCCCTCTTGAGGTGGCTATTGGTTGGATTGACTGGTCTATTTCTGAGAGTACTGCAATGAAGACTGACGATGCTCTTCTACATATATCTTTATTGGCTACTTTCTTTTGTTGGCAGTTGCGACTACTACTCATTTCTTTTTAAACACCCTGGTCACCTTAGCCTTTTCATGTGGCTCTAGGTGCTTTATTTCTTCTTGAAGACTGTTGGCTTTACTCAGTAGAGTCTCAAAGGAATTGATGGTGAGTCCCTTAAGTAAGAAATCTACTGGCCCATGAATGCTTTTGAGTAGTATTTCAATTGCATGATGTTATTGTAGCTGAGGTTCACATTTCATGCTAAGGTTTCTCCACCTCAAAATATAGTCTGCCAAGGTTTCGTTGGGCTTCTGCTTCTCCATCATGAGCTCTCCAATAGACATATGATGCTACGCCCCAACAAATCTTTTCACAGACAACTGTTCCAACTCAGAAAATGTTTTAATTGACTAGTTGGGCAGGTCAGCGTACCAGTCAAAAGCAATCCCTAACAAGCTTCTGACAAATTGCTGACAGAGTAGAGGCTCATTATTCCTCATGCTGCCACAACTGCTTGGAAATGTGTTATGTGTTGTCTAAGATTTCCAGTCCCATCGAATATCTTGAAGTTTGCGGCCACAAAACCCATGGGGAAAGGTACAGTATCGAACTCCTCTGGTTAAGGTCTACTCTTTAATATTGATGCACCGCCCTTGCATTGGACTAGGGCGTCCCGCACTTGTTCAACAATTTTCTTGGTTTCTTTTTCTGGCATGACAGTTGATGGAGAATCTTTCTTCGGTTGTTCATCTTTCTTTGTTGATGTAGCCTCTCTTCTTGCATCTATAATGTGTTTGATTTTTGGCTGATTAATCTCTAGAGAAGCCAATTTTGATGCTTGTGATTGCCCCTGAATGGTGGCCATGGAGGTCATAGTTGCAATCATCTCTTCTATTCTTTTCTCCAGTACGCTGACTTGCTCATCCCTTAGGAGGATAACACTACGCAGCTCATCTACGGCATTCTCTTCGGTGTGAGGTTGAGCCACGCACGCAGATGTGGTAGCTCTAGTTTTGATCACACGAACATCCATGAAATCCTCCTCCAAGTAATCATTGTAATCAAAATCTTCATTGTCAATATTGACGGAAATCCCGTGCTCTCGAGTTAACTCAGAAATATTAATCCTGAGTTTCTCAACTTTCTCCTCAATTATCAATTCCTTGATTGCTTTAAGATCTGGAGGACCTTAATGGACATCTTCAACTTGTTCCTCCATCTCCCTGGCTATTGTTGCGACGATGTCAGATATTTGAGGCACTGGTTTTACTTCATGTCGTGCAGGCTCACTGAACTATATTGGTGCAGCAACCTTGGGTACCCATACCCTCTTCTTTTTTGATGATAATGTCTCAAGACGGGGCGTCTTAGTAGAAACATCCATATGTCGAAGGAAGGTATGCTCCCCGTGGTGTAGACCGATTACAGTATCATGTAACCGCTTTGTCTTTATTTATGGGATTGCAAGAATGATGGGTAAGATCTTCGGACCCAATCTCGACTTAACCAGTCGAAGAACTTCGGTCCCGGTGGTGGTATGATCAGTGGTGACTTTAGCAGTATCAACTCGGTTCCCCGAATGGATCCAGATGGTAATACGGGTAGGTGACTTTTCATTCGACTTGTGAGACTTTCTAATGGACTTAACATCCTTCAAAATTTCTTTTTTCGTACGAGGGGAAATCACATGTCCCACTCTCTTAAGTAATTCACTAATAGAAAATCCTTCCTTGGTAGCAAGTCCTTTGAAACTATGCTAACTCGAGTGCTAGGAATGAACTTCCGTTCCTCCTCACTTTGTCCATGGAGTGATGGTAATGCAGCAGCAATCTTTCGGATACTCTCATATCCATCTGTTTTTGTCAGAGGATGGAATCCACTCCCTCGTAGGAGTGGATAATTTTCTGGTAACACCTCTTCAATTTGATGAGACTCCTCCTCAATGGGAGTGTTTTCAGGAATCTGGGCTTTGATGACCCTCCAAACTCTTCTAATGCGGTTCCTCCTTTGAGTCTGGGTTAGTGGTACAGTCCTTGAGCTCGACCTGATTTCAAACACGGGTGATGGGAAAGTTAATCCATCAGTCGGATCTTCAACGATCATCACTTTTTACATTAGCAGCAATGGGGATAACAAGTTTAACGGGTGTTGTAACGGTAGTAGCTTTAGCATTTTTGCAGGCAGGGAAGTCTTGAAGGCAGTTTAGGTTGAATTTAGCAGACGGCTCCTGCATTTATGGAGTGGTGAACTTTATTACCACAAATGGGGCTTTCCATAGGATGTCCTTGAGATATTCAAATCCAGCTCCGAATTTGATGGTAGGAGCAAGGTTACGGGTGCTACGGTCCGTCGACAAGTTGCAAGAAAAAGTCAGTGTTGGGTAGGCCATTGCAGCGGGCTGTAAAACATAAAGTTTTAGGGTTAGCTATATGGCCAAAAACCTCATAATCTTTAGTACAAGTACTGAAAATAGAGGTTAATCTGTAGACCAGGCGGGTCTTAATTTACAGGTATTTTAACATCTTTATTTAAAAAAAGGTGTAAATTTTAGTTAATATAAAAAAATTTCAAAGTGTGCGCAACACAACATGGTTTGGTCTAATTTGCAAAATAGCAAACCAAATTTGGAAGGGAGATGTAAAGAAATTTTAGGACCCATTGCGGGGCCCAATTAGTGGCAAAGAATGCCCAAGTGGAATTAGTCCACTGACACACTGATTGTGGATCCGACCCCATATAAAAATTTAAGAGGTTCTTGATGGCCTTCTGAACCCCTCTATTCAAAAACGGTTCAACAGCTAGTCCTGAAGTCCAAGGAGTTGACCATACCTTCCCAAGACAGAAATGGATAATTTATGTCAATGGAAGAAGGGTAATTTGGTCCAAGATGGACATGGGCATATTACCGATGTAAGAAAATAATGTTTCTTGATTTGAATGGAGAGAAAAGCTTGTCCCTAGCGGAGTCGCCAAAAGCTATTGACACTATTTTTGGTTGGAGGGGAGTTGCCCAAAAGAAGATGTCGGTCGCCGAAATTAAAATCCCATCGCCCGCTTCGGAAGGACGTAGAAGTATGAAATCAAACTGACCCCATATTATTCATAGTTTAAATGAAAAAGCACTATACCTCAACTCCTGTATCAATCCTGAAGGATAAATACAAGACTTGAGGATGAGGCTCGACCAAATAAACTAAGGAAAGTATGACGTTCGTCTGGCCTGCGAAACATTTATATTTGCCGACAAGTTCCCCAATTTAATATAAAGAATTAAATTGGGTTTATATTAAGTTGGGTTCGGACATGCTTCCTATAAGGGCAAGCCCCTATAGTTAAGTACATATTGAATGACCAAAGTCACCTAAGAAGACTCTCGATAAAAATACAGAAATAATATCTTCAAGAAATTTCAAAGGGTAGGACTCTTCAATGAGATCAGACGTAGAGGTGTGAAAAGTGAATTTGTTCAAATTTGGAACATTTTATTCTAGAGTCCAAAGGAGGAGGAACTGGGGGATGTCATGGATCCAGAGGTGAACCCCGGTGACTTCCCAAGCTATCCTAATGTTTGGCTGCAGCTTTAAGGAGATATATTTAGGTGTTTCATCCTACCAATTTTATTAGTTAAGGCTTACATTCTTGTAAAATGATCACTCAAATAGCCTAGAAGATGTGAGGATTTAGGTCGTAACAAACTACAACCTCAGAATTCTAAGACAAGTTAGGGGTTATATTGTACAGCAGGGCTATGCAAAGGCCTAAAGATGAGGTGAGGATTTACGTTGTATAAGCAAGAAACCTCAAAGTCATATGGCTTTGTTTTTTAAGTTAAAGGAAGGAAGATTGGTTTGGCAGAGGCAGACAGGTTTCGAAGATGGTCGTGTTGCCCACCATGCTAGCCCCAAACTCCTTGCCGTGACTAGTTTGAGTTATCTAGTGTGTCAAGTTATAATGTCAAATTAGGTGTCCCTTTGGTTGAAGTTCTTTAAATTTTATGAGGGCATATTAAAGTTGATTAGAGCGACACCGATTAGGATCCTACGGTTCCCTCTTTCCGGCATCACTATTTTCTATTGGATTCACTTAGTCCAAATGATGGGTCCTACGGTTCCCTCGTTCCGGCATCACTATTTTCTATTGGATTCACTTAGTCCAAATGGTTTGCGGTTCCCTCGTTCCGGCATCACTATTTTCTATTGGATTCACTTAGTTCAAATGAACTTACAGGTCCCTCGTTCCGGCACCACTATTTTCTATTGGATTCACTTAGTCCAAATGAACTTACTAACTCGTTCCGACATCACTATTTTCTATTGGATTCACTTAGTCCAAATGAACTTACTAAACCCAACTCTCGTTCCGGCATCACTATTTTCTATTGGATTCACTTAGTCCAAATGAACTTACTAAACCCAACACGTTCCGGCACCACTATTTTATATTAGATTCACTTAGTCCAAATGAACTTACTAAACTCAACTTAATGAGAGGCATCACTATTTTCTAATGGATTCACTTAGTCCAAATGAACTTACTAAACCCAACTTAATGAGTTCGAGGGCATATTAAAGTTGATTAGAGCGACACCGGTTAGGATCCTACGGTTCCCTCGTTCCGGCACCACTATTTTCTATTGGATTCACTTAGTCTAAATGAACTTACTAAACTCAACTTATAATTTCATTTAAACCATGGGAAGCCTCGTTAGCAACTGTTGGTTACATCCTCCGAGGGATTCCAGATCATCCAATAGAGATGTCTTAATTTAGTTGAAGTTGTAGTTTTGTGTGATGTTTGTGATTAAATTTTGAGTTGTTTTATATTTTGAATGTTGTGGGGGTGAATTTTGTCTTTGTTTGATTTTGGTTAACATGCGAGTTTATGTTGTTTTCATATAGGTAGGTAAATGCAAGTATAAAAAGAGACAACATAAGCATGAAGAGATGTGAGTAAGGAAAAGGCACAAGAAAGACGGTACTATAAACTTTAAAAGCGTACCTGGCGAGTTTTCTCGTTCCACCACCTGAAACTTAAAAATGCATATGAGGGCATTTATGAAGAGTAGGAAAAGTAAACTTCTCGTGGTTTTCCTAATATTTTGGTGGGTCCTTTTAATTAAGGACGATTTTTTCAAACAAAACATATTAAGTTTAGTAGATCTTCAAGACATATCCAACAAATCTAGAGAAAGAAACAGGTCCATGCTACTCTCTTGCTGCATGGTGGGAAATCCCAAGTTCTATTAAACTTATTATGTTGCTTAATAAGTTATCCTATAAATACCCATATTACTCTCTGAACATTGATGTCTCAATTATCCCTAAGAATAGGTTAATTATCACTTGTGATTTAATTTAAGAATTATGTGGGTGAAGACCCATAAAGAGGCAAGTTAATGTTGTTGGAACACTTAGCCAAATTTTAATCCTAATTGGGCTTATCGGTGTTTCAAGGATGTTTGATTATGTTATGTTTACTTCGCTGAACATTGATGTCTCAATTATCCCTTAAGACCTAGGTGAGTGTCTTAATTAGTTTTGGAAATGTTAAGCTTTAAGTGGTTATGATTCATGATTCAGATTTTATTTGAAATTCAAGATAGGGGTATTAAATTGATTAATTATTGACTTCAAAAGTCATGGATTTTATTTGAAATTCAAGATAGGGGTATTAAATTGATTAATTATTGACTTCAAAAGTCATAATCCCTAAGTCAGGATCATTTAATTTTAATAAACTTCCAAATTTTTAATGATTTAGAAATTTTCTAAATCCAGGATCATTTAATTTTAATAAACTTCCAAATCTTAATAATTTAGAAATTTATTACTAAGTTCAGGATCATTTAATTTTAATAAACTTCTAAATTTTAATAATTTAGAAATTTATTAACACTTGGATTTTATTTGAAAATCAAAATAGGGGTATTAAATTGATTAATTATTGGCTTCAAAAGTCATACCCCAGTCCAGGATCGTTTAATTTTAATAAACTTCCAAATTTTAATAATTTAGAAATTTATTAACTTATCGAGGATCATTTAATTTTTATAAACTTCCAAATTTTAATAATTTAGAAATTTATTAATCTTAATGAGGATCATTTAATTTTGATAAACTTTCAAATTTTAATAATTTAGAAATTTATTAATCTTAATTTGGACTCATTTTAATTTTAATAAGCTTCCAAATTTTAATAATTAAAATGTATTAACTTATCTAGATCATTTAATTTCAATAAACTTCCAAATTTTAATAATTTAGAAATTTATTAACTTATCTTTTTTCAAGATAGGGGTATTAAATTGATTAATTATTGGCTTCAAAAGTCATACCCCACTTGGATTTTATTTGAAAATCAAAATAGGGGTATTAAATTGATTAATTATTGGCTTCAAAAGTCATACCCCAAGTCCAGGATCAAGATAGGGGTATTAAATTGATTAGTTATTGACTTCAAAAGTCATACCCCTAAGTCCAGGATCATCAATAAAGGGGTATTAAATTGATTAATTATTGACTTCAAAATTCATACCCCTAAGTCCAGGATCATTTGATTTTAATAAACTTCCAAATTTTAATAATTTAGAAATTTATTAACTTAATTAAGAAAGTGAAATTATAATATACTTACAAATTTTAATAATTTAGGAATTTATTAGTCTTAATTAAGAAAATAAGATTGGTTTCAATAAACTTCCAAATTTTTAATGATTTAGAAATTTATTTACTTAATTAAGAAAGTGAGATTGGTTTCTAACAATTAACCACTTGTGTTTCAAGCATCAAATAAATTGATTAAGATCAGAGGTTACTCATTTCCCTCCTCGACTTAGGCCTAAATGTTAATTAAGGCTAAATTTCCAAAATTACACATTTGCCTCTAAGGCTTTAACACTTCATAAATTTTACAAATTCAATTCAAATGACTTTCAAATTCTTATCCTACCTCATTCATGGGTCAATTAAGACATCATAGGAGAAATTTTGATTTTTTTAAATTTAATTTAATTTATATAATTATTTTCATGTCAAAATAGGATTTTTCAAAGAAAATTCCTAACTTTGCCAAGGTAAAGTATAATCCCTTGAAATTTTTATTGAGGGTAGAAGAAGAGTAGATAAGCCTTTCGATCAAATTTCATAATTTTTTGAATTCTTTGTGAGTTATTAGACTTATTTTAATTTCTAGGTTATTTAATAAAAATAAAATATTTTAAATGGTGAAAATTAGGTTTTGTATTTTTAAAAAAATCTTCGTAAAGTTAGAGAATCCAAAGGAGCAAATTTCATATTTTTTTTATTTTTCTTTGATTTATAGGAATTATTTTAGTGAAAAAACTCATTTTTAGCTTTTAAAGATTATTTATAAGCTTTGAAATTCAATATCTTTATTTAGAAAATCAGGAAAAATATTTTAATTGTTCCTAAGGGAAGCAATTTAGAACATTTTCATGAGTTTTATTATTTTTGTGATTTTTATGAATTTTTACTTTGAAGAAATTTATAACATTTCCATGAATTTTATTATTTTTGAAATTTTATGAATTTTAATTATTTAAATATTTAAAATAGGCTAAAAATCAAGTTTTTATTCTAAATATTATTTTATTTTTATAAATTATTCAAATATTTAAAATAGGCTAAAAATCAAGTTTTTATTTTAAATATAATTTTATTTTTAGAAAACACCCCTGATAATAGAGAACTCAAAAAACTAAGTTTCATAATTTTTTGAGTTATATTTTGATTCCCCTGATCACAGAGAACTCAAAAAACTAAGTTTTATAATTTTTTGAGTTATATTTTGATTTTTTTCTGATTACAGAGAACTCAAAAAAACTAAGTTTCATAATTTTTTGAGATATATTTTGATTTTTAAAAATATGATCACAGAGAACTCAAAAAAACTAAGTTTCATAATTTTTTGAGTTATATTTTGATTTTAAAAATCAGAGAACTCAAAAGACTAAGTTTCATAATTTTTTAGTTATATTTTGATTTTAAAAAATCATTTAAGTGTCAAAAAAGATGTTTATCTTTGAAAATCAATTTAAGTTATTAAATGAACTCAAAATATTTTAAAATTTTTATGATGAGTTCTTTGGATCATGAATCACAGTGGAGATCAAAAATCAAATCATTTAAATGTTTATATTTTCTAAAATTAATTACCTTAGTGATTTAGTGTTTGTAAAATTTCAGGGTATTTTAAATGACCTGATCCATGAAATTATTTCTAAAAGCATCTCTAGTCATGGTGGACCTTCCGAAATTTTCTTAGGATTTTTTAATCGATATGCTAATTTCCATGATTATCTTAAAAAAATAATGTGCAAGATATTAAAAAATATGTTTCTCTGTATAGGAACCTCCTCTGACTTCGGAAAAATCAGAGAATGTTTCCCCTTACAGAATCTACAACAAGCCATAATTTTAAGCCAAGGTTATGTGTCAATATGCATGAAGAATCAAATGATTAAAAATAGTATTTAATTAATTAAAAATAAAATATGCATCAAATGGTCTTGAAATTTATTTCAAATTATTCTCCTCTATTCACTGAGTAAGAGGGTGTTTTTTTTTATTTTTGTGATTTTTCTACACAAAGATATGAATTTTCTAAGTTAAGGGTATTTAAATAAATAAGAAAAAGCCCTATTTATCTATTTAAACGCGTGCTGACTAGATCCTAGACAGCTCCAAAGGCATGCGTGGCGCACTCTGGTTGGACGTCGTCGTCCACGTAGCTGATGACTCAGCCCGTGGTTTATGTCCCGAAACGATGTACGGCTCGATCTCCTCCATCCATTTGATACATGCTCAATCAAAAGGCTCCCCGTCGTCATCTCCAATAGAATGATCCCGTGATCATCCACACTAAAACCATAAGATCTCAGCCTAAACTCAACCAAATCACCTCGAGTTTGATCCTGTGGACTCGTCTAAGGGAGACGAACATATCCATACGGTAATCATGCAATTAAATTAAGCCTATTTAAATGGAAAATCAAAATAGACATAGGATGAGGTGAGGTTTTAGACATTTGCTCTGAGAATTGAAGTATTGATCAGAGGGGTTCAGATTTTTCAATATTTAATTTAATTTATATAATTATTTTCATGCAAAATTAGGATTTTTCAAAAAAAATCCTAACTTGAACAATGTAAAGTATAATCCCTTGAAATTTTTACTAAGGGTAGACCTAGACTAGTTAAGCCTTTTGATCAAATTTCATAATTTTTTGAATTCTTTGTGATTTATTAGAATTATTTTAAGTTCTGGGTTATTTAATAAAAATAAAATATTTTAAATGATGAAAATTAGGTTTTCTATTTTTGAAAAATCTCTCTAAGGTTAGAGAACCTAGAGGACCAAATTTCATATTTTTTATGATTTTTTTTATGTATTGGAATTATTTTAACGAAAAAACTCATTTTTAGCATTTAAAGAATATTTTTAAGCTTTGAAATTCAATATCTTGATTTAGAAAATCAGGAAAAATATCTTAATTGTTCCCAAGTGATTATGAAGTAATTTAGAATATTTCCATGAATTTCTTATTTTTGTGATTTTTATGAATCTTTAATTATTTAAATATTTAAAATAGACAAAAAATCAAGTTTTTATTCTAAATATTATTTTATTTTTATAAAATATCCCTAATCACAGAGAACTTAAAAAACTAAGTTTCATAATTTTTTAGTTATATTTTGATTTTTAAAAATTTTTTAAGTGCCAAAAATGATGTTTATTGAAAATCAATTTAAGTTATTAAATGTACTCAAAATATTCTGAAATTTTTATGATGAGTTCTCTAGATCATAAATCACAGTACAGATCAAAAATCAAATCTTTTAAATGTTTATATTTTCCAAAATTAATTATCTTAGTGATTTGGAGTTTGTAAAATTTTAGGGTATTTTAAGTCAACTGATCCATGAAATTATTTCAAAAGCTTCTCTAGTCATGGTGGACCTTCCAAAATTTTCTTAAGATTTTTTAATCAATATGCTAATTTCCATGATTATTTTAAAGAAATAATGTGCAAGATTTTGAAAAATATGGATCTCTGTATAGGAGCCTCCTCTGGCTTTGGAAAAATCAGAGGATGTTTCCCTTTATAGAGGCTACAACTTGCCACAATTTTAAGCCAAGGTGATGTGTCAATATGCATGGAGAATCAAATGATTCAAAACATTGTTTAATTAATTAAAAATAAAATATGTATCAAATCGTTTTAAAATTTATTCCACATTGTTCTCCTCTGTTCACTGAGCAAGTAGGTATTTTTATTTTATTTTTGTGATTTTTCTATACAAAGTTATTAATTTTATAAGTTAGGGGTATTTAAATAAATAAGAAAAAGCCCTATTTATCCATTTAAACCATGCGTGCTGACTAGATCCTAGGCAGCTCCGAAGGCATGCATGGAGCGCTTTGGTTGGACGCCGCTATTCACGTAGCTGCTGACTCGGCCCGCGGTTTGTGTCCCGAAGTACTATCCAGCTCGATCTCCTCCGTCCATTTAATACACGCTCGATCAAACGTCTCCCCGTCATCTTCACCGATAGAATGATCCCGTGACTGTCCACACTAAAACCTTAATATCTCAGCCTAGACTCAACAAAATCACCTCGGGTTTGTTCTTATGGACTCGTCTAAGTTAGACAAACATATCCCTATGGTAATCATGCAATTAAATTAAGCCTAATTAAATGGAGAATCCAAATAGGCTTGGGATGAGGTGAGGTTTTATACCTTTGCTCTAAGAAGTGATGCTTTGATCAGAGGGGTTCAAAACGTTCGTTGGGGTCCAAGGAGGCTAGGGATTGAGTCTCAGGTCTCGGTTTAAGGCCTAAGTATAAATTCGACCAAGCTCGATTTCAGGTGTTGGTCTAGAGCTATGGTGGAGGCTATTTCAGAGGGGTAATTTGATAAGGCATTGTCTTCTCTTGCTGTTGTGAAGGTGTGGGCATAAGCAATTAAAGTTTCATGGAGTTTTGAGAGATGTCTTATTTCTGCCCTAATTTTTAAGGTCAAAATTAGGGTTGTACAAGGGGAATCATGACAGTGGAGTGATTGGAATGGGCTGTGGAGATCTCAAGGAAACTTTGTGAGTGATGTTGGAGGCTCGCTTTGATAAAAATTTTGCACACCTCCCCTGGCCGTGGAGGTGAGGTTTTAAAAAAATGATCATGGGGTGGCTCTCATTGCACAAGTTTGGGTGCATTGTGGTGCTTAGGTGGACGACAAAGGAGCTCTTCAATTTGATTTGGATGAGCTGGCCTCTAGGTTTGATTTGGGTGAGGTACCATGGGGGTGGCTCTCAGTTTTGAGCTTTTTTAGCCAATGGGCTGGCCGACCAGACAGGGGGAGGTGGCTAGGAGCTCAGGGAACCCAGAGGAATCCATCATAACAATTTAATGCAA
>JXCR01100075.1:0-72061 GCA_002079205.1 Phalaenopsis hybrid cultivar
ATATATATATATATATATATATATATATATATATATATATATATATATATGTCTAACACAAAATGTTTACCTTCTCCAACTATACCCCAAAAAATTTTCATATCGATTGAAAGTACACCTATTTGAACTCGAAAAGAAAATGAACAGTATGTTTTTTTGTATAGATATGACGACATATATATGGAACAATGGAAGTTCCGGCTTTCAATAGGTAAATTCCCATGAATTGAGTGGTATGTATGTAAATCTTCGGATTTTTCATAATACATGAAAATAATTTTACAATATACTTCCCCAAAATAGAAATCCAGCTCGTGAAAGATTAGGTGCGAAAGTGAATGTTATGCTTTGTGTAGGCCATTGTGACGTTTTTTCTAAAGGTGATTTTAAAAAAGCCGTTGAATATCTTGTGTTTTTTAAGAGTTGTATTCTTTTCAGTATTAATTAGAGTAGAAAGCAAATTACGAAAATAAATTACGTCAAAGTTAAATGTCTCTTCATGCTAGTTAGCCACTGACGTTTGTCAATTCTAACCTGAATACTAATTGGCATGTGCTCACTTTCATTTACAAGGGTTGCATTCAAATTCTTAAAGATTGTTTCTCAAAATTTCTTTATCATATGTCTATTATGGATGAAAAGGAGTCAGATGATTTTTTGGGACCCTCACTACTCCGAAATGCAATAGTGAGCTCTTTTAACATTTTGAAATATTGCATGTTGCATCTAAATTAAAGGCAAAAGGTACAAAATAAAGAAGTAAAAAAAGAAACCAAACGATGTGGATGAACCTCTTAGGCATGTACTCAAGATAAGAAAATATATATGAAAAGCTCTAAAAGAGTTCAAAATAAACATTGAAGTAAGAAGGATCTTTTGTTTTGAGGTACGTCAATTTTATATGTTCTTACTTGCTTATATTCAAAAGTTTTACCTGCTAATTTACTTTATTTCTCACGGATTTATACTTGTAAAAGAGTTTTTTTTTTTTAATTTACACACTTTTTGGAACGAGAAAATTTAAGGCAAAAGTATCATGAATTGTAGTTACCACACCTTGACTTGGCATGACCACGCCAAGATCTGGCATGACCAAATTACCTAATTAGAAAAGTTGGAGTACCGCTTGGCACCACCATGTGAGAATTCAGCTTGGAAAAAAATTTGCTTGCCAAATTAGAGAATTTGGCTATTAAAAAAAACTAAAGATCATGGGGTACCATTAAGAGGGAAGATTCATAGGGATAGCTAGAGATAGTGTTTGGGATGATTCGAGAGGTTCATCCTTAGGATTTCTTCCTTGCTCAAGGCTGAGTCCTAAGGGCTGTAACTTTTATTTTTCTTTTCAGTTATTCTAATGTGATATTGAGAGGAGATTATCTGAGAAAATATCTTGTTGTTCTGAAAGAGAAAATATATTATTTTTACTATCATGTTATTTTTTTAACAATGGTTCCTATTGATTTGTTGTCCGTCATTTTTCTTAATATGTGTGGCTAAGTTTTTTCTTCAGTGTCTCTGTGATGTAAGAATCATGGATATGTAGTTTTTTTGGATTATTTTTTCCTGAAACATTTTTTCGAGTTTTTATGTCTAAGTTATTTCGTTAATCATAAGATTACATTTACTCTTGATTCAATTGGTGGGAAATTTTCATTTTTGTCGCCAAACACAACAGAAATTTTTGAAAGACTTCTATTTCAATAATTAGGCATTGCATTTTGAGGAATAATATATTTTGCAATGGAAAAAAAAATATTAACTGAATGAAAAATTGGTCTGATCACCCGGATGATGATATCATTTGTCATTTTACTTAATAAAGATTTTTTCCATTACTCTAGGAGTGTAAGATGAGATTTATTTTAATTATGAGGTCCCATTCCCGACAAGGGCAAGCCCTCGTAAATAATTACATCTCTAGAGCCATGAGCTATAAAGAAAACACTTAATTAATATAATGAATTAAGCCTTCAGAGGTTGGACTTTCATGATTGGACTGGTTGAGATTTAGCTAATGATTGATTCATGTAAAATATACCTAGGTTATGTTTTCATCTTTATCTAGGTGTATTTTAAGTTTTATTAGAAGTTCATTATTTAATTTTTTTTTGTTTTAGTTCCTAGATTTTTCAGTAATGGTTACAAATTAGATTTTATCTATGTTTTAAGTTTTTTTTAAGTGTTTTATCTTAATGTTTTTGGAGAGAAAACATTTTGTGAGAGTTTTTCAATCTCCTTTTTATTTTTAAAATTTTTTATTTTTTTTGTTTTCTTTTTTTTAATATTATGCATGAATTGAAACTTTAGATAAAAAAAAAAATAACACATATTTAGTCTTAGATTAGACTTGGATCAGGATCAGGCTGAGGTAAACTAGGTTTATAGTTTGTGTCATCTCAGAATTGAACTCAAGTATAAAATTAGTCAATTGGTTTGGCTTCTGGTTTGACCTACGTCGGTCTTGGGTCTAAATGGGCTAACTTTGGTTGACTTGTTGTCCCTAATTCTACTTGGGCTAACTTAAGTTGACCTAGGTTGACAAGGATCGGGTTAGGTTGACATGGGTTGGCTTAGTTCAACTTTGGTTGACTTAGTTTTTGTGAGGCCAAACTTGAGTTCGGTGAGGCCAAACTTAGGTTGGGTAAGGTCAAACCTAGTTTGTGTGAGGTTAAACCTGGATTGAGTGAGGACAGTTCTAGGTTGGGTATGAATCTGTACTGAGCAAGGTCAAAGTAAGATTGGGTGAGTTCAGACCTGGTTTCGGTCACATCAATCTTGGATTGAATCAATCTGACTTGGACAGACTTAGGTTAGGTTTAAGTTAAGGTATATGATAAATTCTATGATTAGGTTAAGGTTTTGTTTTATGCTTAGGTTAGGGTTTAGGTTTAAATTTAAGCTACTGTTGAGTTTGGGTTAGGCTGGGTTCGGGTCAACCTGAGTTGAGCACAAAGTCAAGCCTAATCAAAGGCTTTTAAAAAGATCAACCTAGCCTAAACTTAACTTAGAAAAGAAATATTTGAATTAAAAGTGGAAGGAAGAAGTGACTTTCTGGAGAATATGCCGAACAAGAGAGGAGAAAGCTCATCAGAGAACTTTTCTTCCTTCTTCTAACTCTCTTTTTGAGGTAAGTGCTAGAGATTTAGAAAGTAGAGAGTGTGTGGTATAGATTTATAGTGATGCTTATTTATAAGCCAAGAACAGAGTGGCAGAGGCCTTCCTATCCATCAATTTAAGTGGATATTCGACAACCACGATTAGTCAGATGGTTAAGGGTGTCACAGATAATTGTCAATCAAATGAAACGATAGTTTGTGACAAGATCTGACAAAGAGAGCCTCATAATATTGGTGGGGCATGTTGAGTGAGCACACCATAGTGATTAGTCCTGAATAATTTATCGTGGTCCCTCCCAAGGTTGGGGTGAACATGCCTAGATAAACCCTACCGTGGCTAAGACCAATCAAGGCATGAGCATGTTAAGGTACTTCTAGACATGGTCACACCCAAGCCTGACATAATTATGTTACACCAAAAAGGCTCAACCTCCTTCTTTTTCAGTGTGGCTACACCAGACCAAAAGGGAATGTTCATATAAGTCATATGTGACAAAAATAAGGCCAATAAATAGATCCCAACATGTGCTAGGAATTGTTAAATATTTGCTACACATATTAAAGTTGACTTAAGGGATCAACTGAGTTTTATGCATATATAATTAAATTTGAGGGTATCGAAGATCTAGAGTTGGATTTTTATGAATTATAATGTTTGGGATCTGCTAGAGATTTTGAGCTTATCTAAACTTTTTAGGGTGGAAACTAATGTGGATTTGCATTCAACTAGAGAGGTGAATAAGATGATTGGATCAGGAAAAACCATGCTAGAATTATCATTCAGCCCAAAAATTAGTCAAAGAAGGATCAAAAGTTTAACCATACTAGGGAGGAATGTGTGGGGACTAAAAACTAACTTATGAGGTAAATGAGATGGCTAGATTAGGAAGGACAACACTAGGGCTTATTAAACATCGTGAGAGCTAGTCATTGAATGATCAAAAGTGTAAACATACTAGGGAGGAATGTATGGGTAAGAACATCCAACCTAGGAGGTAGACGAGATCAGTAGATTAGGAAGGAAATCACTGCAGATCATCTTTAATCTTGAGAGCTATTAAAAGAATTTGAGAAGATAAGTCTATGCTTCTATTGGGACTAACTCCAAGTCCTAGAAGATTGACAGAATAACTAAGTCAGAAAAGAAAGAACTCGAGAAAATCATTCATTTTAAAAGTTAATCAAAGTAAATTAAAAGAAAGTGTCTTCACTAGGAAGGAAAGTGTGGGGACTAACATCCAACTTAGGGGGTAAATGGAATGACTAGATCAAGAAGGAAAATGCTAGAGCTTTTCATTCATCCCAAAAGCTAATCAGTGATTTAAATTTGGAGTAGTTTATTTAATTTTAATGAGGAATTTTGGTTTGATTATATTGAGAACTTATGAGTTGACCTCACTTTTGGCTAAGGTCTATTCTCTTACTTAGAAGCCTAGGATCTAGCCATATGACTTTTTTATTGACTATCTTAGATGACTAGTCATGGAAATCTCACCATTAGAAATTTCAAATGCTTATTTCCTTATGTTGGAGTTCAACATCTTGGTTATAGCCTCTAGCATTTAGCAGGTAGAACTAGTATGGAGGAGCTTAAGGGGAGTTCTCGTAGGACTGTCTGGCCTTAGGGTTAGCCCTGGGTGGTGTGTCTTTGGTCAGTCTTGCACACACACACTTGAATCCCTAACCTTCACTCACAGCCTCAACCCTAACCTACTCATACTTAGCCTAGTTCCCCCATTATCTTGGAAACTCATGTGGATGGTCCCTCAATCCCGACTACTCATGAAATCCAATTTGACTAATTTAACCAATTTTGAGCAAAATCCCAATTTTGCACTTTATGGCCCAATTACCACAAATCACCCCCAATTTCCACCAAAATGATTTTAAGTTTCCCCAATTTAAAATCTAAAGTCAATTTTCTCATATCAAAGCCAATTTTGAACCAAATTCAAGCCCAATAAAACCCAATTTCAAACTCAAATTTCAAGGAAAATTTGAATTTGACCATGTGCCAAAATTCCACCAAATTGAATGCCTTAACCTAACCAATTTTCCCAAATTCACTTATTAAACTTTTTATAACATTCCTATAGCCCTCAATTAGCCTTGGCCAAGCCTTAAGCATAGCCCGAATTAAAGTCAAACTAAAATCCCAATTTTACCCAAAATTCCAAATTTCACCAAATTAAACCCCATAGCCTCTCACTTTTCATTCAATTGATTCCCAAAATGCTTATATCAATATTATATACTAAATTGGACCTCAAATTGAGGTTAATCCAAGCCTTAGCCTAAGCTAAACCCAAGTCCAATCCAAATTCAAAATTTTGAACCCTAACCCTAAACCTACTCGGAAGTACTTGATTCAACCCATCTTGTACCACCTCAGCTGCCAATTGGATCATAAAAACCACCCAAAATTCTCTTAAATTACCGTAGAAGTGCCATGGACCAAGGGTTTCATGATTTGGGGGATTACTTCCCATTTTTGGTCAAGTGACCTAAGCTTGAGCTCAAGTGATTAAACCCCCAACCTAATCACCATTAAACCTCCCCCCTTGGTTCCTTAAGGCAGCTAGCCACCTCCACTAGACTGGCCGACTAGCCTTGTGGTTAGAAAAACCAAAATCAATAAGTGTCCCCATGGAGCAAATCAAATTTGCATCCATCCATGCTGTCTCATTCCCATTGGCCATTAAAACCGTTCAGCTCTCCACCCCCTGGCTTGGACAATTATGCCCTAGCTCCTCATCTAGTTAAACCACCCCCTCCATGGAAAAGAAGAGATTGTTGCTAATTTCTTGGGGAGAACCCTCCACATTGCTCACAGAGCATCCTCCAGCCTTCCTGAGTTCAATCCAACCATTCCCCCCCCCCCCACTGAAATCCATTGTCCAAGCTCAATTTAAACCTTCAAAACTAGGGTCATTTTCTGTCAATGCATAAAACTCCACAAAACTCCAAATTGAACCACCTTTGAGCTTCCTCAGACCAAACAAGGAAGTTACCCATCAAAACCCCCTCTATTGAGCCCTCTAACCCATCCCTAGACCAAGGCCACATCAGTTGTTGGTCGAAATGATACCTAGACCTTACACCAGCTCAAACCAATACTTTAAGGAGGTTCATTGGACCCTACAGAAGCTTCTAAAAGCACCCAATCATAACAGCTCCTCTTGGGGTAAGTATAATCCACAAACCCTAAAAATCCCTTCGATTTCATCAATTGTGAAGAGAATGTTTATTTCATATGTATGTAACCATATAGTTGTTTTTTTTCCTTGACTAGAAGAAACTATAGGAACAAATCACATGTGATTTTGTTGAGTATAGTGTGAGATCTTAGGTCTAGAAGTTGGACAACTCTCGGGTTAAGTCAGTTGGGGACGATGACCAGGGATTGCTCGATCATACGTGTATTAAATGGACAGCTCCGATTGCATTGGAAGGAAGATGTGTTTATTAACCACAGGCCACGTGGCAAGCCTAGGTGGAAAGCGCAACAAATGGGAGTGCGCTGCATGGCGCTGTGGAGCTGCCTAAGTTGAGTTAGCTACCACGTAGATAAGCAGATAAATAGGTTATTTTTTATTTAAATTAATTCAGAAACTTCAAAAATCCATAACTTGATATAGAAAAATCATAAAAATAAAATAAGAATACTCTCTTTCTCAGTGAACAGAGGATAATAATGTAAAATAAAAAATAAAAATTATTTGACATGTCTTTGATTTTTAATTAATTAAATCCTCACTAGACTATTTTAATTTTAATTAAGTAAATCTTAAACACCACGGCTTTAAACTTTAGTGGTTGATTCATCATGATGGTGAAGATGTCTCCTAATTTTTCTAAGGTCAGAGGACACCTTTAACTTTAAAACTCTAATTTTTAAGTCTTTTGCCCCTTTTTTAATTAATTTAACTATATAAATTAAAATATTAATAAAAAATATGAGATTTGTTTTGGTAATTTTCATGAAGTCAGAGGACTCTAGTAAAGTATAAAATGTATTTAAAGGATTGTGCATAATTTTCTAGCTAATTGAGTGCCCACAATTTTAAAAAAACTAAATAAATATAATCTTATACAAAAATTAAAAAAAATTGTTCCACACTGTAAATAATGATCACTTTGACTAACTATAAAAATTTGAAGCCCGTTTGAAATGACTTGATCACTAAGTTTTTTTTTTAAATAAAATGATATTTTTGCCTTAAAATAGTTATAATAAATAAACTAGAATTAGAAAAATTATGAAAATTGATTTTTTGAGCTCATTATGATCAAGGGCACCTAGAAGAAATAAAAATTATTTTAAAATAAATAGTTTCTTAAACTAATTTATTTTAAGAAAATAATTTCAAAAAATTAAAAGTTTTAAGAATATGAAAATGCACCAAATTGTTCTCTGACCACTTGGGACCCCTTAAAATATTTTTCCTATTTTTTTTCTAATTTAGTTATGGATTTTTAAATGCTAAAACATGCATTTTTCTTAAATTTTCATTAAAAAATATAATAAATAAAATAAAAAATTGTAAATTAAAAATTTAGCTTCTTTGAGTTATCTAGATTCAAGGAGATTTAATAAATAGATAAAAGAGTATTTTCGAAAATTAAAATATTTTTTCATTAATTAATCAATAAAATCCATAGATAATAATAAATATTAAAATATAATTTTAAAAAACATGAAATTTTGTCTAAGATGTCCTTTGACCTAGTTGAACCTCCACTAATTTTCCCATGAACAAAAAAAATTATTTTGATTAGTTAAATGAGTTAATATTGAGAATCCTATTTTTGAGCTAAAATAACTATTTAAATTAAATGACAAAATTGAAAAAAATTTCTTTTTCTCGTCTAATATTTCAATTGATCCATGAGTGGTGTACAATAAAAATTTCAAAATCATTTGAGTTCATTTTAATGAGTTATGAAGTGGAGAGGCCTTATGGGCAAAATGGTAATTTTAAGCTTTTCATACCCTAATTAATTTTTTTGTTAATCAAAGGGGTAAATGAGAAATATTTATCATAATAAACCCTTTTGGATGTTTGAAACATAATGGGATAAGAGGTAGAAACCAATTTTTCACCTTTTCTTGATTAGGGTAACAATGTAATTTTTTAAATTGTTATGCCTACAAAGATAATTCAATTGGATGATACTAGGGTAGTGGGCTTAAGTTAGGAAGTTAATTTTTCACTTTTTTGAGGCCCCCTAATTGGTGATTAGTTGATAAGCATGATATTTAATGAGAACTGATCTCATTTAAATAACCATTTTGATTATTACAAATTTATCCTAAACATTAAATTTAAGGGCTCGTTAGTGAGCTAGGCTTGATATTTAAACTTGTTTAATGAGGATTAGAAAAGTATAAACATGATTAAGTCATGGATACCCTTAAAAATTACATGCCCAACATTAAGGGTGGGTACAAGATCTTTAATGACTTGAGTTTTTCATAAGGATACCCATCACTTAACTCTTATGTAAAATATAGAGTGATTGTCAGAGTAATATCAATGTTCTCTGAGCATAGAGTTTATTAACTCATTAAATTTAAATATAACTTTGGATTATAAATTTAACAATATAATAAGTCCAAATGAACTCAAAACAACTCAAAGGGTTTTAAAAGTTGTTTAAGGTTATCCTTAGAACACTTTTATGATCTTTTATATATTCTGAAGGAAAATTTAACTTGTTATACTTTGTTCTAGAAAATCATCCATTAAAACTTTAGCGACCCACCAAGTTATGCCTCGAGACCTTTTAATTCACCTAAATCAATAGAAATACCCTATACTACTTATCTTATATTACTTGACCCAATGCTCAAGGATTTGGATCTTCTCTAAGGTATTTAAATCGTCATGAGCGACTGAGGATGTTTGTCACATATGGATTATTGGGCTTGTGTGAGTTTGTGGTCTAGGTTGTTAAGACAATGACAAAAATGCTAATTTATGCTAAAATGAGGGATACGATGTAGGATTTTAGAATAGTATCTCTTACCTCAAGGTATTTTAATAAAAGGAGAGGATAAGGACTGATGAGACTATTTGATGACTATTGAGAAGATAATTGTCCCTGATACTCTTAGGTTGCATGTAGTCATAGCTTGAATAAATTATTTAACTTGTGACTACACTACTTTACAATTTTTTTTTTAAAAAAATTCCATTGTCTTCTAAAGTAAATTCTACATGCATGAAAACTAAATTAAAAATGAAAATTTATGAAGGTCAACGATTAATCACTTGGATCTAGGCTAGGACTGCCCTCCGTAGATTATCAGGTTGGTAGCTCTTACTAATGTTGGGAAGCACACAGTATAGCTTTGAGCCCCCACCTTTTCTATGTTTATACCAACAAGATCTTCTATCTGTGACTACAGGTTTTATTTTACATGTGTTTCCTTATGACTCATTTTTCTGAATTTTTTTTACCAGCTGATTTCGTTTACTTTCATGCAATTTATTTAATTCACGTAAATACATTATGCTTTTGATGTTAATCAACCCCAGTATGCATTTATGTTTTATGCAATGTAGTTTCATTTATTTACTTTATAGTAAGTTCCTTACTTGCATTTATTCACTTTACCTGCAAAACCTGAACTAAAACTGAAAATTAAAAAAATTGTTTTCAAAATTAAACAACATTTTTTAAAACAAAAATAAAAAAACAAAAATCTCATAAAACTTCCTCTTGAATTTACGGGAGTCCCTCGGATGAGGTAACCCACGGTGACTAATGAGATCTCCTCAGACTAAATGAGCTTAACAACTCATTTAGACTAAGTAAATTCAAGATAAAATAGTAGTATCAGAATGAGTGAACAGTAGGATCCTAATCGATATCGCTCTAATCAACTTTAACCCCCTCAAAATGATTGAATAAAACAAAACTTGTTACTTAAACCTTATGAACCTTAGAATTTAGGACTGCTACTGCGATGAGGGTGGGCAGCAAAATAAGTGGATCTACAACACTAATCTTTCCATAGAATTAAATAAAATGCCATAAGGTTTTCAGGTTATTTTCCTAGTGCAACATAAATCCTTATTTAACTTTAAGCCTTTGCACAATCATGTTGTGCAATTTAAGCCCTAACTTACTTTGGGCTCCGAGGTTATCTTTTATTATGACATAAATCCTCCTATCTTCTAGACTATTTCTATGCTTCGTCATATAAATGTAAGCCCTAAATAATAATAATTTTTAGGATGAAGCATTCAATAATTTTCTTCTCGTAATTGAAGCCAAACCATAAGATAGATTAGGAAGTCATTGAGGTTCTCCTCAAGATCTGTGACAAACCCTAATTTTCTTTCTTTAGATTCCATAACAATGCTCCAAATTTGAACCTTTCCCATTGGACACTCAGTCCAATCGTTGAAACTCCTACCCTGTGAAATTCTTGAAGACAATACTTTCTTATCTAAAATGAGAGTTTTCTTAGGTGATTTCGGTCATTTAAGATGTAATTAACTATAGAGGCTTGCCCTTATAGGAAACTTTAAGAGCCCAACTTAATGTAAACTCTATCTAATTGTTCATATTAGATAAAGGAACTTTTCAGTCAACATAAAGGTTTGTTGACTAAAATAGATGAATTATTTAGTTTACTTAATTGGGCCTTTGTGTCTATTCTTTGGGGTAGGTGCATCGCTTGCGGTGTTGTGCTCGTTTATTTAAACTATGACATAATTGAGATTGGTTTAGTCTCGCATTTTCAAAATTAAATTATTACTTTCCAAAATTATATATATATATATATATATATATATATATATATATATATATATATATATATATATATNAATAGATGTGGAAGAGAGAGTATGGCAAGAAGCTTCCATTGAACAGGATGCCTCTCCAACTATGGGTAGGGGTAAGAAACCCATTTTGATTAAATGGGCACCACCCCCCATGGCTGGTTTAAAGCTAATGTTGATGGGAGTTTTTCTAATGCCTATATGGGTATGGGAGGGCTAATCAGAGATTCTTTTTGGTAAGTGCATTGCTTATATTGCTTCTCCTTGTATTATTAATTCTTCTCTAGAGGCTGAGGCTATTACTGTGCTTGCTGGACTTCAAACTTTTGCATCTCTCAATTTAAATGGCATTGTTCTAGAAACAAACTTTGAAACATTGTTTAACATTCTTTTAGCTAAGCTCAAACTACCATGGTACATGACACCTTGGTTCAGAAGAATTTGGCATATCATTCACTTATAGAGAGGGGAACCAATATGTGGATCAACTGGCTAAATGGAGGGTGCAATGTGCTACTGTTGGGGATTCTCTTTCCCTTATGCTGCATAAACTTATTAAAAGTGACTTGGAAGTCCCTTATATTTGCTTTTAATCTGCTAACTCTTTATATTGGCTTCTATTCAAGTAACATTGGACTATCTTTGGCTATATTGCAAGGCATACTTCTCTGTGTGGACTGATTATTGTTGTTGGTACCATTGGGCAAGGACTATTGGGGTGTTCTACAAGAAACCCTTAACAATATTTTACTTTCTCTTCCTGTATTTTTGGATTTTGGTTTTTTTCTTTGGGATTACTATGGAAGATTTTGTTGTTTCGACTTATGGAAGGATGGTGGCTATTACTGTTGGCTTAGGCAGTTTATGTTGGTTTGCTTGGTTTGCACTTTTGGCCTAGTTATTTGCTTTGCTGCAGTCATTTACACCTCTAAGAATTTCAATCTTTCTAAATTTTTAATGGTTGTTTGGAAGCTTGCTGGAAGGTTGATTTGGTCCAGGTTCTGGTTGTTGGATATTGTGTTGAATTTGATTTTATCCGCCTTGGATTTTTAGTGGGCTAAGAGTTAAGTGGTGCAGCTGTTTTCTATATTTTAACTGCACTTCTTTGTTGCTGCTATGGGGGTTTTGATTCTATTTTTGTTTTACTTTTTATGGTTTGGTTGGTGAATGGATAGCTTTTTGGGCTAGACACTGATAAGCATTTAGCTGGTTAACTTCTTTGCCTTCACAGAGCTGACATTACATGATTTTGCTTGATGCCACACTGAGCTTTTTGTATTTGGATGCATTTTCCATTATGGTTTCACGGTTTCTCTAGATTTTGGGAGACTATTCTCTATGGACAAAAGATAGTTATGCACACTTACATTAATTACCTTTATAGTTTTTACTATTTTATCTTAGCAAGGAAACACCTAACTGAATGCAGGATGAGTCTGAGTTTGTTGCTGATCCAAATCAAACCTAACCAAATCCATACAATTACACTAAAACACATAAATATTTTTAAGCAAGTAAAGAGTTCATAATCTTCAATCATTCAGCCTCATCTTCAGTGCTTTCACCTCCTCTAATATCTCCCATAGATTGGTAATGAACATATAGGTTGTAGAAGGATCGGTACGAAAATTGATCGGTCAAATTTTCTTTGATCCACCCCTTTTCTTTAAACATCTGAACTAATCCTACTTCAAAAGTTCCAGTCTGATCAAAATTTTCTTTCACTCTCCAATCTAGGTGATCAAAAAGGTGCTTGAGATCTCCTACTGCATTCATAATACTCTAAAGTTCTCTTTCAATTTTCTTCAATTTGTTCTCTAAAGCAAGCAAACTTCCAACTGCTGGTGGCATTAATGGAGGTGAAGCATGTGAAGAATGATCTATAATAGCATTTAATGCTTCATTTCCATTACCAGCATACTGAACATCAATAGGAATCATAGGCTCCCATGGTACTAAAACTTTTTCCCAACTTTCAATTGGCACTTGGGATTGACTGCGAATCAGAAAAATTGTTGAAGGATGCCCAAGTCCATAAATTAGCCCATTCATAATGATTCCCATCATAGATTTAAATATAATTCAACCTATATCAATAAGTTTCTCCATTTGAATGTAGTAGTTTAAAGAAGCACTCTCCTTAGTGACTCTACTAATCTTCATAGTAAGGAGTAATTTTGCACAAATAAAGAAATGACATTGTTTCGAATATGGATTAAGTGATGAAGTAGGAAAACTAATATATTCTTCATCTTGTACTTCCCACATATCACTTTCTTCTATCAGAAAATTATAAATACCTTGTATCAAATCTCATGTAAGAATGAAATTTTCATAATGACAGATTGGAACATTTTATATCATATACAATTCATTAATCCTCGCAGAAGTAAATGGTACAGCCTTACCTCGAACGAAGACAATTCCTTAGGTAATTCCATGTAGATTTGCATAGATCTCTTTCACTACAGGTATAACAACCGCAGCGGTAGTGTAACACAGAACTTCCCGTAGCCTTTCCAGAATGATACTGTCAACTGGAGCACTCAGATTGATCAACCCATAATTAACAAATCCACTTTCCTTGATCAATCTCTTCTTTGTAATAATTGTATCATATAATCTCTGCGCATCAAAACTAATAAACTTTCTTCTATCAAAAACTCCATACCTCAAAGTATTTATGGAATTGAAAGCCATGTAATTCAAAAATAGGAAGTTTTTAGGCGTCTTTGGCAGTTTTCAGGACTTTAAAAACACCTCTCGGTTGTTATTATGGAGAAAAATCCTGCCAAAGTGTGCCAAAAGTAGCAAGAACCATCCAACCATCCTTGGTGTCACCGACACTCTCGAGGGGCGCTGCCGGTGCTGAGATCAATTTCCTTGGGTGTCGTCGGCACCAGTGGCAAAATTTTTGCGATTTTTTAATTTTTCGTTCAATTAAATCTAAACTTTTCTTCCAATACCAAAAATAGGCTTAATTTATAATAAATGTAATTGTGTAGGATTATTATCTATTAATATATAAGACACTTAACAAACTAAATAGTAATCCATAAACATATAAGTATGGGTTGCCTCCTATAAAGCGCTTGGTTTAATGTCGTCAGCTCGATATACCATTTATTTGGTTGGGTTGACTTAACATTATAACTTCTTTAAACTGAGGTATGTGCCCTTCATAATAGTGTTTCAAATGATTCCCATTAACTTTAAATATCTTTTCAGTGTTAGGATCTTTAATCACAACAGTTCCACAATGATAGACTTTAATTACTTTAAATGGCCCTAACCATCTTGATTTCAGTTTTCCTGGAAACAATCTCAATCTTGTATTATATAATAGAACTTCTTATCCAAGTTCAAATTTCTTCTGAATAATCTTCTTATCATGTCATATTTTCATTTTCTCTTTATAGATTTGTACATTATCATATGCTTCATTTCTAATCTCCTCAAGCTCATTGAATTACAATAATCTTTTCTCACCAGCATCTTTTAGATTAAAATTAAATTCCTTAATAGCCCGAAATGCTTTATGCTCTAATTCTACATGTAAGTGACATGTTTTTCCAAATATCAGTCTGTATGGAGACATTCCTATAAAAGTCTTATAAGCAGTTCTATATGCCTATAATGCTGTGTCAAGTCTAGTAGACCAATCTAATTTATAAGGATTTACAGCATTTTCTAAAATATGTTTAATTTCACGATTTGATATCTCTGCTAGACCACTAGTCTGAGGATGATAAGCAGTAGAGAATCTATGCATAATATCATATTTCTTAATTAATTTTTTGATTCTCTTATTCCTGAAATTAGATCCTCCATCAGTAATAATTATTCTCGGCATTCTATATCTTGTAAAAATATTTTTAATTAAAAATTTAGAAACACTCTGAGCATCACAATCTAGGTACAACAACAACTTCAATCCATTTGGACATATAATAAACAACAAGTAATATATATAAGTTTGAAATGAAGGCATAAATGGTCCCATAAAATCTAATCCCCACACATCAAAAATTTTAACTTTCAATGTGTAATTTGCAGACATTTCATTTCTTCTAGATATATTTCCTACACGTTAACATCTATCACATGTTTTAATATATTCATTAACATCTTTAAAAATATTAAGCTAATAAGATCCAACTTGTAAAATTTTATATGCAGTTCTATTTGTTCTGAAATGTCCTCTAAATTCAGAATCATGGCATCTTTCATATATCTGTTTAGTTTCTTCATAAGGCACACATCTTCTAATAATTATATCTTTACATTGTTTACATAAATATGGGTCATCCCAAAAATAGTCTTTTGAATCATATATAAACTTCTTTAATTGTGGATTTGTTATATCAGGTGGTAGAATATCACTTACAATATAATTCACTATATCAACATACTACGATACATCCATTTCATCAATACTATATAATTGTTCATCAGGGAAATTCTCTAAAATTGCATTTGCAAAATTAGTTAATATTTCTATTTCTATTCTATAAAAATGATCAGCTATTTGATTATCATTTCCCTTTCTATCAATCGCATTAAAATCAAACTTTTGCAATAGAAGCATCCATCTAATTAATCTTGGTTTAGCATCCTTCTTTTGCATTAAATATTTAATAGCAGAAAGATCTCTATGCACTATACATTTAGTTCCAATTAAATAAGGTTTAAATTTATCAAAAGCATAAACAATAACTAATAGCTCTCTTTCTGTAGTAGTATAATTAATTTGAGCCTCATTTAGAGCCTTACTAGCATAATTATAACCTTAAAAACTTTATCATGCCTTTGTCCTAATACAACCCCAATAGCATAATCACTAGCATCGCACATTATTTCAAATAGTTTTTTCCAGTTAGGTTGTACTATTATAGGTGCAGTGACTAATATTTTCTTTAATAATTCAAATGCTTTTATACATTCTTCATTAAAATCAAATTTCGTATCTTTTCTAAAAGTTGGCATAAAGACTTAGTTATTTTTTAAAAAAATTTTTATGTAGCGCCTGCAAAAACCAGCATGTCCTAGAAAACTTCTCACCCCTTTAACATTGGTACGTGGTGGTAATTTTTCTATGACTTAGATTTTTGCAGGATCTACTTCCATGTCTTCTTCAGAAAATTTATGCCCAAGTACAATAACTCTTGCAACCATAAATTGACATTTTTTTCCAATTTAATACTAAATTGACTTTTTCACATACTTCTAGAACTTTTTCTAAATTATTAACGCATACTTCAAACAAAGTTCCAAATATGGAAAAATCTTCCATAAACACTTCCATTCCATGTTCTATAAAATTACTAAAAATTGACATTATACATCTTTGAAGTGTTGCAGTTGCAATGCATAGTCCAAAAGACATTCTTCGAAAAGCAAATGTTCCATATGGGCTCGTAAATGTTGTTTTCTCTTGATCCTCTGAAGCAATTGGAATTTGGTGATAACTGATATATCCATCTAAAAAAAAAATAATACTTATTCTCTTCCAATCTATCCAACATTTGGTCTAGAAAGGGTAAACGAAAGTGATCTTTACTGGTGGCCATATTTAATTTTCTATAATCAATACAAATTTGCCAACCGGTTACTTGTCTTATTGGTATTAATTCATTTTTCTCATTTTTTTCAACAATCACTCCTCCTTTCTTGGTAACACAGTGAATTGGGCTTACCCAAACACTATCTGAAATAGGATATATAATTTCAACATTTAACAATTTTAAAATATCTTTTTTAACAACTTCTTTCATTATCAAGTTTAATCTTCTCTGAGGATTAGCTTTAGGTTCATATTGTTCATCTAATAAAATTCTGTGCATGCAAATTGAAGGACTAATTCCTTTAATATCTACTAAAGTCTATCCAAAAGCCTTTTTATACTTTTTTAACATTTCTATTAACTTTTCTTCCTGAATTTCAGTTAACATGGAAATTATAATGACAAGAAATGTAGATGATTCTCTTAAAAATACATACTTTAAATGGGTAGGTATTATTTTTAATTCAAGTTCAGGTGGTTTGATACGCGGAATAAGATTTTTACTTTTGTTTTCCCAACAAGTCTAACGTTTCAAATTTGCCATGAATATAATCCAAATCTTCTTCTCTAACCTCATCTTCATATTCAAAAATTTCTCCTTGCTTAAATTTATCCTTAAATTCTTTCTTAAACTGTTCATTACTTAAATACTCAGCTGCTTCCATCCTGAAACATTCATTATCTTTTTCTACTGCAGGATATTTCATAGCTTTTGCTATATTAAATTTTACTTCTTAATCATTAACTCTCATTATTAATTCTCCTTTTTGTACATCTATTACAACTCTTCCTATTGCAAGAAATGGTCTCCCTAAAATAATAAGAATCTCTTTATCATCCTCCATATCCAATACAATAAAGTCTACAGGGAAAATAAATTTATCCACTTTGACTAGTACATCCTCTATAACTCCTTTTGGATAAGTTATTGATCGGTCAACTAACTGAAGAGTTACATTAGTAGGGGAAATTTCTCCTAAATCTAAACATTTATAGATCGATAAGGGCATTAGATTGATGCTCTCTCCTAAATCACAAAAAGCCTATCCATAAAACTTTTCACCAATTGCACATGGTATAGTAAAGCTACCAGGATCTTTTAATCTTTTAGGAAGCTTTTTCTGGATAATAGCACTACACTCTTCACTGAGTGCAAAGGTCTCATGATCTATAAACTTCCTTTTCTTATTTTTTACATCCTTCATAAATTTCACAAAATTTGGCATTTGTTCCAAAGCTTAAAAAAAGGAATATTTATTGTTAACTTCTTAAGGATTTTAAAAAAATTTGTAAATTATTTATCTTTATTCTTCTACTTCTGTCTTTGAGGAAACAGAGGTAATGGTTTTTCTACAGGAACCTGTGTTTGTTCGTTTTCCTATTGATCATTTTCCATTTCTTTCCTTTATTCATCAAATTTAGTTTCTCTTTGGATCCTTGTTTCAATTTCTTTTCCACTTCATAATTGAATTAGCTTTAATTTGCTCTTTGTTTTGATCTTTTGGATTAACTTCCACAGTACTTGGAAGAATTCCAGAATGTTTGTTAATAAGTGCACTCGCAATATGTCCTAATTGATTTTCAATATTTCTAATAGCAGCCCCTTGATTCTGTATTTGATTTCCCATATTCAACATCACTTCTTCGATTGTCAACTTCTTTTTTCTTAACTTGTGGGTTAGGATTAGAGTTAAATCCTAGAGGATAATAAGGTCAAAAATTACAATTTCCTTTATTATTCAAATTTCTAGATGGATACACCGAATTATTATAATTATTCCAACTAAAATTAGCGTGATTTTTCCATCCAGGGTTAAAATAATTAGAATAGGGATGGTTATTTCAATTATTTATAGCGTTTAAAGTTTCATAAGATTGTTGAGTATCAATAATTTATAGCGTTTAAAGTTTCATAAGATTGTTGAGTATCAATAATCTATCCTAGTGAATTTTCCTCTAACACTGGGGGTATTTGAGAATAGTTCACTCCTATTTGATTAATCTTTTTAGAAATAGCAGCAATTTGACATGCCAAAATAGACATTACATCAGAATCATGAATAATGGCTACTCTCTTAGGATTTACCCTTTCAAAGGGCCATTGAAAATTGTTAGTAGCCATTTTGTCAATTAAAGAATATGCTTCATCAAAAGGTTTTGACATTAATGATCCATCCGTAACAACATCTATAATAGATCTTAATGATCCTACCAATCCATTGCACAAGGTTTTAATTATTAACCAATCTGGCAAAGCATGGTGTGGACATTTTCTAATAAGTTCCTTAAAATCTTTCCCAGGCTTCATATATTGATTACCCTTCAAACTGACAAAAAGAGGTAATATCATTTCTAAGCTTAGCACTTTTCAAGGGTGGAAAATATTTAGCCAAGAATTTTTATGATAGTTCTTCAAAAGTTATAATAGATCTGGGTGCTAATAAAGTAAACCAAGCCTTGGCTTTATCCCTTAATGAAAAAGGAAAAAGTCTAGGTCTAACAACATTGTTAAACACTCTGTCATATTTAAATGTAGCATAAATTTCAAGAAAACTAGAAATATGTAAGTTAGGATCTTCAGTAGGTGATCCTTCAAACTGATTATTTTGTACCATTTGGATAATAATAGGTTTAAGCTTAAATGAACAAGTAGCAACATCAGGATTTTGAATAGTTAAATGAAGTTCATCTGCTGTCAGATTTGCATAATCTTTTAAAGGTATTTGTCGATTCTCATTTATTAGATTTTCTATATTATTCACCATTTCTTTCAAATTTTTAGTTTCTCTTTGTTGTCTTCAAATTTTTCTAATAGTACGTTCTAATTCTAAATCGTAAGATACTAAACCTTCAGATCTAATATTTCGCATAATAAAATAAAGCAAGCAAGGTAAAATTTATTTAAAAGAAATAAACTCTTAAATAAACTTCTCTCTTTTTTTTAATATTTTTTTATATTTTTTTATATATTTGTATAGTATATATATTCTCTAAATTCCATAATTTATCAAAACTATTTAATTTAATTAAATTTAACTGTTACCTTCCTCGAAAACGGCGCCAAAATCTTGATCCCAATTTTTTTGTATATAAGGATTTATAAAGTTGACACCAGTACAACACCAACAACTTGATCCTTATATGAAAACTAGGTTGTTTAAAATATATATAAAATATAAGCAATGAATAATGAGATTCTACGCAAGTATACGTATCGTTATCAAGTAATAATAAAGTTTCTATTGAAGGCCCAAATATAGATGTCACGGGGAAGGTGTAAGTTAGCAATGATAAATTTTAATAGGAAATTTATAGGAAATCAAACAAAATCACTATCACTACTTCCGAATGTTGAGATTTTAACCTAACTAAATTACTTAACTATTAGCAAAAACATAAATGCAACTTTTAATTATTAAATACTAATCTAAGAACTATGTTTAGTTAATGAAGATTTCTTATGTGAAAAAACATCTTTCCCACCACAATGAAATTATGGTGAAATGAGATGAGATAAATTTTTTCAATATAATTGTGTCAAATAGGAGTAATTTTAATTCTCTACCCTGATACAGTGCATAGAAAATCATTGGCTAATCTTATGTTTAGTCCCTAAATCTGTGGCTATGTTAGGAGTATACCGACTCCCATTCCAGAGCTCCCACTTCCCTTCACCTAAATGCAAACTCTCGCTTTAGATTTTAAACAGAAAGACCAAATTGGGGATTTTAGTTTGTCACCCTAAAGATTCTCCAATTTTACACCCAACAAAGAATATTTCCCTATTTATTTACACTTAATTTCATGAACGAATTTCTCCTTCATGAAGTTAAATGTGATCCTCACTCTATTGTAGAACTCATACTCTATTTCTCGGATCATTTGTTTCACAACATATTTTAATAAATCATTAGCGAGAATGAAAAGTAAATTAAGTTCGAAGTTAAAAAATCATCACAGATTATTTTATATTTTAATTATGACACATTCATTTTATCTCTACATTTCACCATATCTCATAGTGGAGGAAAAGATAGAGAGAACTATTCAGATTTCATAAGAAAGATACGACAAAGCAAATATTTCATATATAAAATAAAGTTCATACAACATTAAATAAATAAACAAACTTATCTGGAACTCTTTCTTAAAGTAAATCCTTTGTAGTCTTTCCTTAGAAATGCAGGAAGAAGAACTCTCTCACTTTTATCCTTCTCCAACACTCTTATGGAAAGTTTCAAGCTACATCTCACCACAAAAACTCTAAACTGTGAAAGCAAAATCACTAATTGACTCCAATATGGTAGTGGAATGGAATGATGTGGAGCAAAAAATGAACGTAAAGGAGCACATTTTTTTATGAAATTTGGACCCAAATAGAGCCCAAGGTCGATTCTCCAAGAGGTGCCTCCAAAATTCTTCAAAAAGTCATCCAAATACATCAAACCTTCTAGAAATAGGGTCAAAACTAACTTTTGCGCCGTTGGCGTTGGTCTGGCTCTATCGGCGCTGAGTAAAAATCTCCAGTGTTAAATTGTTCCTCGTCGTTGACGCTAATCTCGGCGTTGTCGGTGCTGAGCATTTCATTAAAAACTTAAATTTTGACCCTAAATTTGAACCTTTTTGCTTTTTGTTGCTTTAAGCCCTAATAATGAACAACCTGCAAGAAAATATCAAAATACCTTCCACTAAATTGCAATATCACAAAAAATGACTACAAAACATGGGTCTAAAAATGTATATATTTTTGGTGTATCGAGTATGAAACTCCAGGAGGATGTGAGAAAATTGGTGCAGACCAAGATAGTCGTGCTACACAAGCAAAGATTAAGAAACCTCAAACTCAAGAGGAGCAAACTCAGCAAATTTATCTTTCTCTTCTCTTGTTGTTTTTATCAAATTTAATTATCAATGTATGTTTTCAAAACTTAATTTTGTTTGGTTAGATTTTTTTTCAAAAGAATATTTTATGTATATATTATTATAATCAAATTTTTTTTAATTTTTTCTTCTTTGTTCATTATAATTCAGAACCAACGCATGGTTCTGGGTTTTTTATCCACCACACAAAAGAGAAATTTGACAAATATGTTGAAATCTGAAAGAAATTTCATTAATTTTCTTCAAACATGTGTTATAGACTGAATGCATACTGAAAGCATCAAAAGAGACAATCATTTTGAATACATTTGAAACATCATGTGCTGAGTACATATCATATATGCGATTATGATGTAGTACAAAAGATGACAAAAACTGTTTGTTTATCCTCTGTGGGACGAGCTCTTGATCAAGTTGACCTGCTAAGCCACACTCCAGGAAAAGAATTTCTCTTTACGTGTACTTAGAGGTACAACCATCTCATAGCTCGTATGACTGTACCTCCTCAAACTCTAGATCTGGTCGGAATCCATAGGGCATCTTGTTGTCTTCCATCCTTTCTGAGTGTAATGGAAATGCTGCATCATGGCACTCCAGAAATGCAGTGCCTTGCTAGATTGACTCCGTTTCCCTTTTAAATCAGTACCGAACCCACCAGCAGAGGAATTGCAACTGATCCTCTGAACTCACTGAACCCACCAACATCATGTCACTCCAGGAATGCATTGCCTTGCTAGATCGACTCTGTTTCCCTTTAAAATTAGTATTGAACCCACTGGCAAAGGAATTACAACTGATCCTCTAAAGTCACCGATTCTAACGACGTCGATTTCTTTTCTAAAAAAAAAGTCGCTTTTACTTAAGATCAAGACCATGTAGAAAGGTCTGACAAAATCATGATGATTTATATGTGGGGGAATACAGTCATATCTGGAGTCGATGCTTTCAGTATGCATTCAGTCTATAACACATGTATGTCGGGCAACAAGCAACTATGTGCTGAGTACTGCATTCCCTCTAGAATTCAGTCTATAACACATGTATGTCAGCACATTACTGTGAGGGAAATTTAATGCTCCAGAAATGCAGTGCCTCCCTCTTCATAAATATTGATGAAGCAACTATTTGGAATGTAGTCCACTGGCACACGCTCCATCTAACCATCCTTTTATCATCCACTTTATTATGGGAGGCAATGGATCCACCTTGTCGTGTCTTAAGATCCTCGGGGGTTCCCATGCCTATCCTTGGTAAAATTGTAGCAACAACCACATTGAATGGTTATCCTACCTTTTCCACGTATCCACTTTCATGGCTTTAAGTAGGTTCTTCCAATAAAAGACTAGCTCAGCCTCTATCTTCCATGTTAAAAACGTAGTCTAGAATGCTTCTTTCTTCACTTTCAGAATAGACTCTCGTGTACAGTTCTAGACCTTCCAGTATATTGACAAAATTTTCCCAAACTCTCTCTTCTTTACTTTGCTCTTCTTATCAAATTTTGCCATGGTAATCATCTGTGACTGTCAGGGCCACTCCAACATTTTAATATCCATAAGAATCCATGTCCGCACTATCTCTGTATATAATGGGATGTATGAGTCTCCAACTGAGTGGTAGGTAGTCTGAAATCCACTGTCGTTAGATTCATACTCCTTCAGAGTGTTGTAACGCTCTAAGTGGAGGACATTACATTCTGGGCATTCCACAAATGCTCTTGTCTCGGGTATCTCTCGGGGGATCTCGACATTGTATGTCGGGCAACAAGCACAAAGCTCACCTATATTTTCTGATAACATCAGCTCTGTAATAGGCTCGGACTTGTTCTTTGTGGCAAGTAAACTGGAGGAAGTCTCTCTCATGTAAGGGTTATAGATTTTCCCTTCAAGAATTGGGCTAAGTAAGTTTTCTGCGTCTCTTAGGTGTCTTCTTTCTTCACATAGGAAAGCTCTATGCTTTCGGTGATTGGCGTTTCTGCATTGAGTTCTTCTTAATGGTGCATTGAACAGTCTCTCATCATTAGCACTGACTTGATGTCTTTTCGGCATTGTTATCATAGACAGCAGATGACTAGTCCCTTCCATCAGGTTTTGTTGCGCTATCACTTTCTTCCTTTTTAGTGAGAAATCCTATTTAGTGCTGATCTTTAACAGTGATGTTACCCCTTCTTTCTCTCAAGAACTGACTATGTCCATTAAGGGGCCCTCATAGTTTACATCGACCTGATCGAAGTCCAAGTCAAAGTCTATGATTGCACCCTGAGGTGCCCTTTCCTTATTAAGTGTGAGATTCCAACCATCCTTAAAAGTAAAAATCAGCTTTTGTCCTCACATTTTTTTTCTGTAGACGACAGATTAAAAAATATCAATACACTGAAATTTAACAGGAACAAGAACAAAACAAAACATTTCTTAGAAAAAATTTTTGTTTAAACATATGTGAAGATTATTTTATTTATTTACTTTTCTTATATTTAATTTAATTTAGTAGAATGTCAAAATTTGAAACAAAAAGGAGAAAGTTGAAGTATGCAACTCAAAAGTTGTCATTTTATGGAGGTTTATTTTATTAGAAAATTTTTAACCCAATCATAGATGCTTGGACAAATAAATAACCCCAAAAAGATCAAAGTCTTAAAAAGGCGATTTCAAGTAGCATCAAGTTGTATATTATGGCTTCAAATATCATCCATTGATCGATAGCATAAGTCTTTTGCCTTGGAAATCCACGAGCTGGTAGGCTCCTCTTGAATAGACTTTTTCCATGACAAATGGTCTCTCCCAAGTTTGTTGAAATTTTCCACCTATCTTGTGACATGCAAGAATATGTCTTTTGAGAACAAGAACAAGGTCACCCACTTTGAATGTCCTCAAGTGGACCAATTTGTTATGAGCTTGTACGATTCCTACTTGGAAAAGCTCCAAATTCTTTTGTGCTTCTAGTTGTTTTCCCTCAAGACTTTCTAATTCTTCAAGTCTGAGCTTTGCACTTTCTTCTATTGTGATTTGGTTGGCGACAGCGGTACAACCTCAGACCTGTACACTAGTGCGTATGGTGTACATAGAGTGGGAGCCTTGAATGTCAATTAGTAGGCCCACAAAGCTTATAACGGTTTATTATGCCAACCTCTTTTGTTTTCGTCAAATGTTTTTTTTTTATGATTTGCACAAGCATCTTGTTAAAGGCCATAACCAGTCCATTGGTTTTGGGATAGTAGATTGTAGAGTATCTCAAGTCTATCCCGTATTGTTTGACAAATTTGTTGATCTTTGTGCTCTTGAAGGCTATCCCATTATCAAAAATTAATCTGCACAGAACTCCAAAACGGTAGACCATTTGACTTTCAAAAAATTTAAGGATTTTTTGTGCTGCAACCTCTCATAACGGCACTGTCTCTGCCCACTTAAGGAAGTAATCTCAAGCAGCAAAAATGAATTTATGTCCCTTAAAGGATGGAAGGTCTATCGAACCTATTATGTCAGTGCCCCAACACTCAAATGGCCATGAGGCAACAGTTGGGTGTAGCACATTTGGAGGTTGGTATAAGACCACCCCATGCACTTAGCAAAGGTGAAAACTTCTAGCTGTATCCATATAATCAAACATCTTTGATGGCAAAAAATATTTGAGTCTTTTGATCTTCATTTTCATCTTCGGCCTTGACTGGTGAGCTCCACACAATCCGACATGTACTTCTTTGATGATAGTCTGCGCTTATGCTCTGCTCAGACGTTGTAGCCACATCTGATTGAATGAGCTCTTATAGAGGACATCACCCACTAGAGCATATGACATAGCCCTTCTTGTGATGTGATATGCCTCAGACTTGTCCTCTAGTAATTTTTTGTTTGCAAATATTCTATTAATTGCTTATGTCAGTCTTTGATAATATCTGTCATTGCAGCAATCATCATTCCTTCTTCTATTCAAGATTATGTAGATTTTCAAGGTTGATCTGAGACTAAACTTATCTTCCTTGAACTGTAATGTCAATGGAATCCACTGTGGGACACGCCAATTCTTTAGCAAGTTTTGCTAAAGCATTGACATGGGCATTATCTCCCCAAGGAGTCCGGTATAGAGTCACACTAGGGATCTGTTCAAGCAGTTTCATCATGAATTGGTGGTATTCTGCTAATCTTTTCCTTAAAATATTTTATTGTTCAATGAATTTTTGGATGACAAGTTGCGTGTCTCCAAAGATGGCAATATATGTTATATCCATCAAGATTCCTAACTCTAACCCGGTAATTAATGCTTCATATTCTACTTCATTATTTGTGCACGACTCTATCAGGTGGTGGAGAATTTCAACATGCCCTTATCTAGTGTGACAAAAATTAGATCAATTCCAACTTTGCCCGGTATAATTGTTTTTGATCCTTTTTCTTTTCTGGCTGACCAAGCTCCATCAAATTACATCTCCAAACATTGAGCACTAGAGAATTCCATTTGTAATACATGTTCATCTGGTAACTCATCATTAAGTGGGGACCCAGTTGGAAGTGGGTGTGCTGCAAGAAAATCTGCTAAAATTTATTCCTTAATAGCGCGGAGGCAAACAAAAGTTATATTGAATTGCAATAAAATCATTGAGCATCTTACTAGACGTCTAAAAAGTGTTGGTCGAGTCACCAAATATTGCAATGAATTAACATTTGAAATAAGGTTAACTTTATGAGAGAGCATGTAATGCCTAAGCTTTTGGGCAGCGAAAATTAAAGCTAGACAGTGCTTCTCAATAGGCAGATACTTTACCTTCATCGATATTAGTGGGTGACTCAAGTAGTAGAGTGTGTTTTTCTTACCCTTGTTGTTGACCTGAGCCAACAAGGCTTTGAGAGAGTCATTTAAGGCCGCGATATAAAGTATCAATAGTTTTCTCGGGATAAGAGCTACCAAAATAGGAGGTTTCATTAAGTATTGTTTAACGTCCTCAAAGTCCCGCTGGGATTTCTCTTCCCAAAAAAAAATTTCACATCCTTTTTAATTAATTCCGAGAAGGGCTGACACCTACCTGAGAGATTAGAAATAAAGCATCTCAGACTTGCCAACTTTCTCTGGAAGGAGCGTAGTTTTTTTAAGTTTTTCAGAGGAGGCATTTCCAAGATAACTTTAAGCTTATCCCAGTTGATCTTAATTCCTCGATAATGTACAATGAATTCTAGAAAGTTCTTGGAGGTGACACCTAAGGCACACGTTAAGGGATTCATCTTGAGGTTAGATTTCCGCAATCGATCAAGCACAATCCTCAAATCGTACAAATGGTATGTTTTCTATTTGCTCGTGATGACCAAATATTTCATGTAACACTCTACTTGGTTGAGAATGAGGTCATCAAAGATCTTTTTCATAGCTCGTTGATATGTTGCTCAGGCATTCTTTAACCCGAAGGGCTTCACTATGTAGCAAAAGATCCCAATCAGCATCCTGAAAGCTATAAGTGCTAGATCCTTTGAAGCCATTTTGATTTGATTATATCCTGATGATCCATCCATGAAAGAGAAAATATCATGTGTTGAAGCAATGTCCAACATCATTTTTGGTATTGGTAATGGAAATTCATCTTTTGGACAGGCTTTGTTCAAATCCCTGAAGTCGACACATACACTGATCTATCCATTTTTCTTCCTAACTGGTACAATATTGGCTAACCACATGGGGTATTGCCCTTCTTTTAAAAAGTTAGCATCTATCAATTTCTTCACCTTGTCAATGACTTGTTAATCTATTTCGAGGCGCATTCTTCTAGGAGCTTGTTTTACCGGAGTCATATTTATGTCCACACCTAGCTTATGCCATTTCTAGGGATAATCTTGAGATTTCATCATAACTCCAAGCGAAGCAATCTTTAAATTTTGATAATAATTTGATCAGTTCTAAAGATTCTTCATTGCTGAGTAGAGAACTTATAAAAGTAGGTCGGGGTTGCTCCTCAGTCCCGAGGTTAATTTCCTTCAATTCATCAACCGTTAAATTAATTTCATCCTCAAATTTTGGCGAGACATTTTCTATTAACTGATCTTGAGATTCATCCTCTACATCGAGGCAATCCTATTCTAATTCACCAGCAATGACTATATAAAATTCTGAATCATCGAATGGTCCTACAATACCAAATCAAGACTCCCTTTCGAGTTTGGAGTTCAACTTTTAATTTTCCATAAATTTTCAAAAAGTTGTAACTTATCTTTTGGCATTTTTTTTGCAAATATCCTTATTGAATTAACTTTTGTACACAATGAGAGGTAACCAAAAGGTAATTCCATTAATTCATTATAATTCTCATCCAAATTTACATGATTTTCAACATTAACAGAAGTAGAAGCACGGTAAAACGTGATCGGCTTTAAATCAGCGCAATGGACTTATTTTTACCTCTAAACTCTCGATCTTTGAGGGAGAATTGGAGTAATGGTCATGACATTCACATAGTGGTTGATCTGATCGTACATCGACTCATATTCACTTTTCTCCACATCTTCTATAGATATCTCGTACTATGATTTTTTCTATTTTATCATCATCATTTCCTCTTTGGAGCTTTCTTCATCATCAAAGTTAATAGTCGGTTTAGTCCATCTAGTAATTGTATTAGTTCTTCCTCGTCCACGTCCCCGACCTCAACCTCGAGTGCGCGAACTAAAAGAACCTCTGCAAACTAGTTGCAAATATTGTTGAAAGATTGCTGAAGCAAAGCTTAATGGCTTTGCCCCTAAGATTCTTCTGAATCTTCACTTTCATTTTTTACAACCTCACGAGAGAAGACATTTTTCTTTGGAGGCACGTAGTAGGCAGCGTCTTCATGAATGCCAACTTCATGGACTAAAAATGGTTGCAAATCAACCTTGAGGCAGTGTTCTTGTCCTTCCTTGTAATATTTAATGCATTGATTCAAATATGGTAGAACCATGTTGTGTTCATGAATCTACGGTCGACCAAGTAAAGCATTGAAAGAGCTCTCGACATCAATGATATGGAATTTTGTGGTTCTTACCAGTTCTCCAACTTTTATAAGAAATGTAATTGATTCAAGGACTCTTTCTCCCTTTTGTTTGAATTCCCTTAGCATCATTTTGTTAGTTGTAAGCTCTTGAGCCTTAATATAAAAATATGTTCGTAGACTCAATAGGTTGAGTGATGTTCCAAGATCGACTAAAACTCTGACAACACAAATCTGTTGACGTTAACGGAGATGTAGAGTTGTATGTTATGGTCAGCAGTAATAAGCAACAAGTCTTCATCTGTGAAAGTTATTTCAGGCTATTCTCTTAACGAGCAAACTTCATCCAAGGATGTGTTAGCCAATTGTGCTAACCAAATCTCTGGGTCAAGCAAGGTTGTAACCAAAGACTCTCATCTTCTTTGATTGAATTAAAGTGTCATAAAGGCTTAATTTGGTCAGTAAATTCCTAAGATGAGCTAGCACGTTATAACCCATTTTATACAATCCTCCGATCTTTACTTGGTTATGTAGTTCTTTCATTGGTGGAAGTTGAGGTAGCTCTTCTTGAATTACAATTTGCTTTCTTCTATCCGCTGGAGCTGTTCTCGGGGTAGAGCTTTTCAACTCCTTAGGTTTATTTCTGTAACTTCCTCTCTTTCTTGCAATTTTCTAGGTAAATTTTTTGTTGCTTCCCCTTCATCGGAGAGATCCAAGTTAATGGAGAGTGGTGTGTCATGATGCTTGAGGACTAGTTCCTCACTCTCAGTGCTATCGTAATTAGTGTTGTTGATATCTTCTCATTCTTGCTAACAAGTCCATTAAACTTAAGTACGATTTGAGGATCAGTTTGAGAATCAAGATCGGAGATTGATTGAGCAAAGTCAGTTACGTCATCACTAGAAACGGTTAAAACGTAGCCAAAATCATAATCATTATATTCATAATACCCCAATGGGGCAAAAAGATAATCATACATGGTCAGGGGTTTGAGGATTTTCTTCCCCAAATCTAAGACAACCAATCTAATAAAGGCAGCCCCTATCGTAACCCCCCCACACACTATCGGACTTCATGACGTCATTCTTCTCTTTTTATTCTTCTTGTGGTGGTTTCTCTGGCAAAATTTTCATATCCGACTGAGCAAGTTGTAAACTCTGAACAGCTGCCTGAGCTGATGTAGTTTGGATCTGCTTCAGTATCTTCTTGGATGATTTACTCTAAAATGTACTCCATCCATCTTTCTCTGAATATGAATCTATCAAAGAGATCGGCTCCGCTGAAATCATAATTACAGAACCTTTTTCAGGTGCTTTTAAATATTTTTCGGGATCATAAGATTTTTCTCCAGCCAATCTTTGAAGACGAAACATTCCTCTATATTATGTCCAAGAATTTGGTGGTATTGGTAATAATTGGGTTGATCTTTCTTGTCAACTTCCTCAGGTTTCTTTGTATCTAGCAATCTGATCTCATGCTTCTTGATTAGACTTCTAAACATTCTGGGTATAGCTTCTTCTTTGAAGGAATATACTGCTTTCTTTCATTCCAATAGAGTCAGACCTTACTTATTTTTCATTTAATGTGATCTTCCTCGATGCAAATGCTGGCTAGAATGACCATAATGTTGTGCTCCTTGTTGAGCGTGCTATTACGATGACTTGGAACATTGACGAGAATGTTCTGCCTATATCTTTATTAATTGTTTTCCCGTATCAACCGTTGCCACTATCCCGGACTTCTTATAAAATATTCGGGATGTTCTAGTCTTTTTTTATTTCTCCTGAGAATCCATGTGTTTAACTTCTTCTTGCATATTGCTAGATTCGTTGTGTGGCTTCTTGAAGGACTAAATGGCGAGTCCCTTAGGCATGAAAGCTACTGACCCATGGATGTTTTGGAGTAGGATCTCAATTGCATGATTTTTCTGTAGCTGAGGTTTCTATTTCATGCTATGGTTACTCCACCTCAAGGTATGATCTACTACAGTCTCATTAGTCTTTTGCTTCTCTACTATGAGATCTTCAATAGAAATATGATGCTACGCTCTGGCAAATCTCTTTCCAAAAATATGTTCTAACTTGGCGAATGTCTTGACCGATTTGTTTGGAAACTTAGCATACCAATCAAATGCTATCCCTGACAGGCTGCTGGTAAACTAAAGGAAAAGAAAGGCCTCGTTACCTCCGATATTACCACATATTGCTTATAAATGTCCCATGTGTTGTCTAAGATTTACAGTCCCGTCAAATATCTTAAAGTTCGGTGACACAAAACCTTTAGGGTAGGGTACGACATCGAACTCCTTCGGGTAAGGTCTACCCTTTAAAATTAATGAACCACCCTTAGATTAGGTTAAGGCCTCCTAAAATTGTTCGACCATCTATTTAAATTCTTTTTCTGGTAAGACACTCGATGAAGAATCCTTCTTCAGCTGATCATCCCTATTAGCCGAGGCAAATTCTGTCCTTTCATCAATGATAAGTATAATGTCTAACAGATTGACTTCTAAAGAAGCTAACTATTGTGCTTGAGACTATCCATGAATTGTAGCCATGGCAACCATGGAACTGGCCATCTCTTCCATCTTTTTCTCCATTTGGCTGATTTGCTCATCCCTTAGTAGAACAGCCCTACACATATCACCTACGATGTTCCCTTCAATGAGAGGTTGGGTGTCACGCATAGATGCAGTAGCTCTGGTTTTGATGACATGAATATCCATGAAATCTTCTTCAAGATAGTCGTTAAATTCAAAATCCTCATCATCATCATCAACAGAAACTCCATGTTCTCAGGCTAACTTAGAAATCTTGACTCTGAGCATCTCAACCTTTTCTTCGATTATTGATTCTTGTATCACCTTAAGATCTTGGGGGACTCTTCTGAACATCCTCCATTTGCTCATCCAACTTGCTAGCAATAGCTATGACAATGTCGGATACTTCAGACTCTTGCCTCATTCTATGATCCTCCCCTGCAGGCTAATTGAACTGTATCGGTACGACGATCATAGGTACCCATACCATTTTATTCAATGGTGATGTCTTAAGACGGGGTGTCTCAACAGAGGCATCAACCTGTCTAAGAGAGGTACGCTCCCCATGGTGAAGAATAGATACAATATCGGGTAACCTCTTCATCTTTTCCTTCAAAAATTTAGAAACAACTCTATGACTAGTAACTGGTGAAATTCTCAGACCGAGACGTGACTTAACCGGTCAACGACCTATGGGTTTTGAAGTAGTAATGGTAGAATCGATGGTGATGATGGTGGTATTAACTCTGCTTCTCTGACAAAACTTGACGGGAATGCGAGCAAGCAAAGTATCAGTTGACCTTTAATACACCTAAAATATATAGTAATTTTAGACACATTTTTATACCTATTTTTGAGATATTGCACTTTAATAAAAGGTATTTTTGTATTTTTCTTTCAGATACAAATGCAAAGGTGAAAAATGCTTAGAGGAGTGAAAAATGATCAAATTTGGAGCAAAAATGTGAAAAATGTGCAAATGAGTTTTGGCGCCTAAGCGCCAGTTAAACAGAGAAGGCCGCGCCAAAGTGCCGGAGGTCCCGCGCTTAAGCGTCAGTAGCAGTTACTTGACGAGTAAAGTCAGTTTTTGCAAATTTTGAAGAGGTTTTTGAGGCAACCATTGTCTTAATAGGTGGTTATAACCACCATGGACAAAAATTTTCATGAAAGGACGCATCTCTTTGGGAAATGCATCGAATTGGGACACATTTTGAAGAGTTTCCAAGGCACCACTTGGAAAACTATAAAAGAAATAAGAGAGGAATTTGAAAGGAGTCCTGAAAGTACTTGGAAAGTTTTGAAAGCTCATCAATTTCAGGAGTTAGTTGGAGAGATTTTCAATCACCACTTTTACTTTTATTTTATCCTTTTTGTTATTTTATTTTGAGTGATTATAAAGAGAAGAGATTTAGAGGAACTTTAAGAGTTTGGTGGAGAACTTAGGATAAGCTTTTATCTTCTTGCTTTGAGACTACTTTTAGTTTTAATTGAGACTTGTTTTTGGTTTGACAATGATTTCTACTTCTAAACTAAAGTGTGATTTTATTTTCTCCATGGATTCTAAGTAGTTTTCTTTATCTTTCTTCTTAAAATGATAAGAAATTAAGTTTTGGATGGAAATTGTGGAGAGTATTGATCTTGAATGTTAGAAGTTGTGATGATTTAAATCCAAACACTTCATTTACTTCTTGATTTGGCCAATCCAGATGTTAAAATTTATTGTGAGAACATGTAAATTTAAATCCATGTACTTCATTTACTTCTTGATTTGGCCAATCCAGATGTTAAAATTTATTGTGAGAACATGTAAGTCAGACTTGTATTGTCTCAGTCAACAATTGGAAAGAATCACATGAGGTTGTATGAATGAGAATGTAATGAGCCGACATTGTCATTGTCAACAATTGGAAAGAAGCACATGAGGTTATATGAATGAGAATGTAGTTCATCGGCTACTATTGTCTCAGTCAACAATTGGAAAGAATCACATGAGGTTGTATGAATGAGAATGTAGTTCATATGATTGAGTGCAAATAATGAGAGAAATATTCATTGAAGGGTGTAGAGTTAGAGGACTTTAAAGTGACAGGTTAAAGCCCCCAACTTGGTTTATTATTTTAGGTTTTGATACAAGATGTTAGCCCCCAAGTAGAGGGAATCGAGAGAACTCTAGAGTGAGAGCAAGTATCTTCCCTGCCTAGTCGGTCTTCAGAACTATTCAAACTTTAAATTAGCTAATGTTATTTAGCAACTCTATTAAGGGTAAAAAATATTATTGCTCCTATTTGACACAATACAATTTGCATACTTCCACAACAGAATTCCTATACTTATTACTGATTCATGATAAGAAGAAAAGTTTTCATATTAAGTACTTTTCTTCTACAAAAACTTTAGTTATCTTTTTAAATTGTTATGTTTCGTTAAAATATCAAAAATACCAAAATTTTATTAAATGTTTTTCATCTACAAAACTCTAGTTATCTTTTTAAGTTACTTTGTCAAAATATCAAAAATACCAAAAATACTTGAATTTTTATTACTGCAAATTATATTCAGTTTATGTAATTGTCTCTTTAAAAATAGAAAGTTTTCTTAAAGTGCATATTGTATAAATTCTCTTTGGGTTCGATATTTATCTCTTAATAAAAAAAATCATATATTACTTGATAACAATACATATACTTGCATAGTTTCCCAATATATATAAATTAAAAGTTAAATAATTATTTTTCTTCAGGATCAAGTTTTTGCTTTTGTTGAAAAGTAAGGAAATATAAGTGAAATATAATTTGAATTATTGTTGTACTTTGCATATTAGCAGTATTAAGGGATCATGTTGTTGACCTAACTTTTGGTTGAAGTTTAGTTTTTCCTCTTTAGTAGCCTAAGGTCTAGCCATAAAAATTTCCTATTGACTATTCTTAGAAAACTAGACAAGGAGCCCTCACCATTAGAAAATTCAAACTCTTCTATACTCAACCTGAAGTTCCACATATTGGTTCTAACCTCAGCACCTAGTAGGTGGGGTCACTATAGAGGAAACTCAAGATGAGTCACCCTTAGGACTGCTAGACCTTAGGGTTGACCCTGGGTGTTGGTCTGGAGCTAAAGCACTCACTACACTCATCTACACTCACAATCACTCACAACCCTAAACCAAAATTTCTAGCCTAGGTCCCTTGATCTTTTGGGATACTCATTAGATGGTCCCCTAAACCTACTAGCCCTAGGACTATGGTTTAACTAAGAACAGTACATAGAGAACCCAAAATGGGATTTCCTTTGGTCCATGGCTCATTTAGGGTGATTAGCTACCCAATCCAAACAAAAATACCCATCTTGGCCTTTTGCCCCTAAACACCCCCAAATTACCTAAACACTCTTGAAGCGCTAAACTTTGCCAAAATTCCCAAATTTATCCAAAATATCTAGATTTTATCAAAATTCATTTCAAACCTTTTTAAAACCTCCAAATTATCTAAAATTACCCAAAATCTCCAAAAATGGTCAAATTACCAAAATACCCCTCCATAGCCCAAAATTCCAAAAATTCCCAGAAAATCTCAATAAAACCCAAATATTCTCAATTTCATTTTTCTTGACTGCCACATGACCCAATTTGGCTAATTTGACCATCTTTAACCAAAACCCCCAAATTTATCTTTAAAGGCCCAAATTTCCCCAAATTCAACTCAAATGTCCATCAATTTGATCTCAATTGACCCAAATTTCAATCCTAAACTCAAATTCAATTTTGAAATGGCCAAAATAGACCAAATCCAAGCTTAATTGGCCCATGATTTGAGCCTAATTTTGATTTAGGTCAAAACCTAAATTTTGGTCACATGACATAATCTCGCCAAATTGAACCCATAGCCTAGTCAATTTACCCTAATTAATGTTGCAAAATCTTTATAACATTCCTACACATCAAAATAAACCATCAATTGGCGTTGTTGAAGCCTCAAATCCATTTTATTTTGGCCTAAATCCAAAATTCCCAAATTTAGCCCCAAATTAGCTAAGTCCCCAAATTTTATCTAACTTGATTGCCTTAACCTCCAAATTGGCACCCAATTCATGTTGAAAACTCTTCATAGGGTCCCCAATATCCTTAACCTCCAAATTGGCATCCAATTCATGTTGAAAACTCTTCATGGGGTCCTTATTGATGATTTACAACAATCAATTTGGACTTAGCCCAAGGCTAACCCAAGCTAGACCCAAGCCTAGTCCAACATAACTAAATTGATTAAAATTCAAAATTCCCTCAAATTGACCCTTCAATTGAGCCCAAAACCACTTCCATCCTTCACCAAAGTTGTTTGTTATGATCATCTACACCAAATGAAATATTTATTTGGGCCAATTGACATGGCTAGCCTAGACCAAACCCAAGATTTGGTCATTTGCACCCACTTGGACCCATGCACTAAATGTGACATAACCACCTTAAAGCAACCAAATTAACTCCACCTCAGTCATTAGTTAACCCCTAAGGCTGAGCCAAAACACATCTAACCCAAGCTAGATGAACCATGGACCAAAATTTTCCCAAATTACGGGATTTTATTCCCAAAAATACACATGCTTAAGATACCCTTACCAATCGAAACACATTTCATTAAATTATTGTGATAGATTCCTCTGGATGCCCTGAGTACCTAGCCACCTCCCCCCACCATGGCCGGCCGACCTAGTCCTCGGAAAAGCTCAAAACCGAGAGCCACCCCCATGTGACTTCACCCAAAAAAAACCTAGAGGCCAGCTCAGCCAAGTTGAATTGTAGAGCTCCTCTGCCCTCCTTTTAAGCACCACCTTACACCTCCTAATTGGCCATGAGAGCCACCATTACCCCATTTTTATAAAAGGCCACCTCCATGACCATTAAAATAAGTGCTAAAAAATTCTTATAGAAAGCCCCTCAAATCACTCACAGAGCCTCTTTGAGACCTCCTCAGTGCAACCCAACCACCACATTACCATGAATCCACCCAAATAAAACCTAGAGGCCAACTCAGCCAAGTTGAATTGTAGAGCTCCTCTGCCCTCCTCCTAAGCACCACATTACACCCCTAATTGGCCATGAGAGCCACCATAACCCCATTTTTATAAAAGCCCACCTCCATGGCAATTAAACTAAGTGCTAAAAATTTTTTAGAGAAAGACCCTAAAATCACTCACAGAACCTATTTGACACCTCCTCAGTGCAACCCAGCCACCACGTTGCCCTGAATCCCCTTGTCGGAGTTCAATTTTGAGCTTGAAATCTTGCTAGAAATCAGGATAGAGCCCAGTACATCTCCTTAGTCCACCAAACTTAAATTAACTTCACTCACACCTTCACAACAGTGAAAGAGGAAGAAGCCCCATCAAATTCCCCTTCCACAGAGCCCCTAGTATGGACTTCAATCAACACCTGAAATCAAGTTTGGTCGAAATCATACTTAGGCCATACACCACAGCAAGAGGCTCAATCCCTAGCCTCCTTAGACCCCAACAAACGTACCGAACACCTCGGATTGAAGCTTCCCTTCTCAGAGCAAAGGTATAAAACTTCTCTTCCTCCCTAGCCTATTTTGATTCTCCATTTGCTTAGGCTTGATTTCATGACACATTAATTGTATGGATGAGTTTGTCTCAATTAGACGAGCATTTTAAAAAAAAAAATTTCACTTAATTTGGTTAAGAAATGAGAAAGATCTTAAGCCTTGAAGGTGGACGGTTCTCGGGCTAGGCTATTGGGGACGATGACCACGCGTCATCCAATCGCGCATGTATCGAATGGAAGGCCAAAATGAAGCATGACAACGCTTCTTTACACAAACAGCGGGATGCGTGGCTGCTCGCGTGGACAACGACGTCAAATGAGAGCGCGCCTTGTGGAGCTTTGGATCCGCCGTAGGTTGACGAGACACCGCATGGATAAGTAGAAAAATAGGGCTTTTCTATTTATTTAAACTCCCTTAACTTCAAAAATCCATAACTTTGTGTAGAAAAATCACAAAAAGAAAATAAAAAAATCCTCTTGCTCAGTAAACAGAGGAGAATAATGTGAAATAAATTTCAAGTCCATTTGATGCATATTTTATTTTTAATTAATTAAACATTATTTTAAATGATTTGATTCTCCATGAATATTGACACATCACCTTGGTTTGAAATTTTGGCATGTTGTAGTCTATGTCAAGGGAAATATTCCCTGATTTTTCTAAAGTTAGAGGAGACCTCTGGACAGAGATCCATTTTTTTCAAGTTTAAGTGCATTATTTGCTAAAATAATCATGGAAATCAACATGTTACTTAGAAAAATCCAAGAAAATTTTGAAAGGTTCACCTTGACTAAAGGAGCTTTTGAAAATAATTTCATGGGTCAAGTCATTTAAAATTTACTTAATTTTCACAAACCCTAAATCACTAAGATAATTAATTTTGAAAGATATAAACATTTAAATGACTTTATTTTTTATCTCCACTGTTATTTATGATCCAGAAGACTCACCATAAAAATTTCAAAATAATTTGAGTTCATTTGATAACTTGAGTTGATTTTTTAGAGATAAACATCATTTTTGGCTTTTAAATGATTTTTAAAAATCAAAATATAACTCAAAATTCATAAAAACTTATTTTTTGAGTTCTCTATGATTAGGAGTATTTTCTAAAAATAAAATTATACTTAAAATAAAAACTTGATTTTTAACCTATTTTAAATATTTAAATAATTAAAAATCCCTAAAAATAAAAAAAAATAATAAAACTCATGAGAAATGTTCTAAATTTTTCTCTAAGCACTTAAAAATAATTGGGATATTTTTCCTGATTTTCTAAATAAAGATATTGAATTTTGAAGCTTAACATAATTTTTAAAGACTAAAAATGAGTTTTCACTAAAATCATTCCAATAAATTAAATTAAATTGAGAAAAATATAAAATCTTCTTCTTTGAGTTCTTTGACCTCAGGGAGACTTTTAAAAAATATAAAACTTAATTTTCACTATTTGAAATATTTTATATTTAATAAATACCCCAGAACTTAAAAATAATTCTTAAAATTCAAATAAAGTTCAAACAATCATGAAATTTGGTCCAAAGGCTTCTCTGGTCTAGGTCCACCTCTAATAAAAATTTTAAGGGATTAGGATTTACCTTGGTCAAGTTAGGAATTTTCTTTGGAAAATCCTATTTTTACATGGAAATAATTATATAAATTAAATTAAATTTTGAAAAATCATATTTTCTCCTCTGATGTCTTAATTGACCCATGAATGATGTAGGATAAAAATTTCAATTTCATTTGAATTGAAATTGACAAATTATGAAGTGTTAGAGCCTTAGGGGCAAACGTGTAATTTTGGAAATTTAGCCTTAATTAACATTTAGGCTTAATTCAAGGAGGGAAATGGGTAATCTCTGACCTTAATTTGGATGTTTGAAACACAAGGAGTTAATTGGTAGAAACCAACCTCACTTTCCCAATTGAACAAGGTAAGTTAATAAATTTCTAAATTATTAAAATTTGGAAGTTTATTAAAATAAAATGAACCTCACTTTTTTAATTAAAAAGATAAGTTAATAAATTTCTAGATTATTAAAATTTGGAAGTTTATTAAAATAAAATGAATAAGTTAATAAATTTTTAGATTATTAAAATTTGGAAGTTTATTAAAATAAAATGAACCTAGGACTTTGACTTTTGAAGTCAATAATTAATCAATTTAATACCCCTATTTTGATTTTCAAATAAAATTAACTTAAAGTCAATAATTAATCAATTTAATACCCCTATTTGAATTTCAAAAAAAATTTAAATCATGAACACCTGAAGCTTAACCTTTTCAAAACTAATTAAGACACTCACTTAGGTCTTAAGGGCTTAGTAGTGACTTAGGAATCAAGTTTCATTTAAATAAGGATTAGAAAAGTAAACATCATTGAAAATTAAAACATCTTTCAAACACTACAAGCCCAAGTCAAAATTTTGCTAAGTGTTCCAACAACACTAACTTGCCCCTTTAAGGGTCTTCACCCACATAATTCTTAAATTGAATCACAAGTGATCAATTACACTAACTTGCCCCTTTAAGGGTCTTCACCCACATAATTCTTAAATTAAATGACAAATTCTCTTTAAGAGTCTTCACCCACATAATTTTCAAATTAAATGATAAGTGATAATTACCCTATTAAGGGATAATTGAGACATCAATGTTCACTGAGCATTAGGGTATTCTCAAGATGAATTGTTAAGCAACCTAATAAGTTTAAGAGAACTTGGGATTTTTCACCAGGCAGCGAGAGAGTAGCACAGATCTGCTTCTTTCTCTAGATCTGTTAGATTCCTCACAGATCTACTAAACTTAATATGTTTTGCTTGACAAAATCATCCTTAATTAAACTCCTAAGGACCACCAAGATATTACATAAGGTTAGGAAAAATATCAAAATATTACTTCCCTGCCTCATATAAACTGTCTTAACATGCCTGTTGAGTTTCAGGTGGTGGAACGAGAAGACTCGCCAGGTACGCTTTTACAGTTTTTAGCATTATCTTTCTTGTACTTTCATATTGTTCTTTTATACCTGCAAACTAGCATGCTAAACAACGAGGTCAGTCTGCATGAAAACTAAAACTATCAGGATAGCCACAAAACCAAAATTAAAACCAAAACTAAAATCAACCAAGATAAAATTCACCCCCACAACATTCAAAATATAAAACAACTCAATATTTAATCACAAACATCACACAAAACTACAAACTTCAACTAAATTAAGATGTCTCTATCGGATAGAATCCCTTAGAGGAGGTAACCTACAGTTGCTAACAAGGCTTCCCACGGTTTAAATTAAATTATGGAACTCAAAGGAGGTAATCTACGGTTGCTAACAAGGCTTCCCACAGTCTAAATGAAATTATGGAACTCATAGAATTGAATTTAGTAAGTTCAATTAGACTATGTGAATCCAATAGAAAATAGTGGTGCCGGAACGAGGGAACCGTAGGATCCTAACCGGTGTCACTCTAATCAACTTTAATATGCCCCTATAAAATTAAAAGAACTTCAACCATAGGGTCACCTGAATTGACATTATAACTTGACACACTAGAAAACTCAAACTCTTCACGGTGAGGAGCTTGGAGCTAACATGGCGGGCACCACGGCCATCTTCAACATCAGAACCTGTCTTCCCTAACTAAACCAATCTTCCTTCCTTAGATATAAACAATAAAGTCATAGGACTTCAAGGTTGCTTGCTTATGCAACGTAAATCCTCACCTTATCTTTAGGCTAAATACATAGGACTTCGAGGTTGCTTGCTTATGCAACGTAAATCCTCACCTTATCTTTAGGCTTTTGTGTAGCCCTGCTATACAATATAAGCCCTAACTCATCTTAGGATTCCGAGGTTATCATTTGTCACGACCTAAATCCTCACATCTTTCAGGCTATTTGGGACTTTGAGGTTGCTTGCTTATGCAACGTAAATCCTCACCTTATCTTTAGGCCTTTGTATCCTTTTTCTTGCTTATGCAACGTAAATCCTCACCTTATCTTTAGGCCTTTGCATAGCCCTGCTATTCTCATGCAACGTAAATCCTCACCTTATCTTTAGGCCTTTGCATAGCCCTGCTATACAATATACTCTTAAATCATCTTAGGATTTTGAGGTTGTCGTTTGTCACGACCTAAATCCTCACATCTTCCAGGCTATACCGTCTTAGGATTCCGAGGTTGTCGTTTGTCACGACCTAAATCCTCACATCTTCCAGGCTATACATCTTAGGATTCCGAGGTTGTCGTTTATCATGACCTAAATCCTCACATCTTCCAGGCTATTTGATCTTAGGATTCTGAGGTTGTCGTTCGTCACGACCTAAATCCTCACATCTTCCAAGCTATTTGATCTTAGGATTCTGAGGTTGTCGTCCGTCATGACCTAAATCCTCACATCTTCCAGGCTATTTGCATCACCTTATCTTTAGGCCTTTGTATAGCCCTGCTATATAATATAAGCCCTAACTCGTCTTAGCCGAGGTTGTCGTTTATCACGACCTAAATCTTCACATCTTCCAGGCTATTTGTGTGATCATTTGTGCTTCACATAAATATAAGCCCTGAATTAATAAAATTTGCAAGATGAAACACTCAAATGATTTTTCATCTAAATTTAAGCCAAAATTAGGATAGCTTGGGAAGTCGCCGGGTTCTCCTCTGGATCTATGACATCCCCTAATTCTTCCTCCTTTGAACTCTACAACAAAATATTTCAAATTTGAACCAATCCCCTTTCACATGTCTACGTCCGATCTCATTGAAAAGTCCTATCCTTTTGAAATCCTTGAAGATAATGTTTTTTAATTTTTATTGAGAGTCTTCTTAGGTGACTTTGGTCATTTAAGATGTAATTAACTATAAGGGCTTGTCCTTATAGGAAGCATGTCTGAACCCAGCTTAATATAAACCCTATTTAATTCTTTATATTAAATAGGGGAACTTGTCGGCAACTATAGAGGTTTCGTAGACCAAATGGATGTCATATATTCCTTAGTTTATTTGATCGAGCCTCATCCTCAAGTCTTGTGTTTATCCTGATGTCATACTTTCCTTAGTTTATTTGATCGAGTCTCATCCTCAAGTCTTGTGTTTATCCTTTAGGATAGATACAGGATTTGAGGTACAGTGCTTTTTCATTTTAAACTATGAAAAATATGGGGTCTAACGGACCTCATACTTTTCTTAGTTTATTTGATCGAGCCTCATCCTCAAGTCTTGTGTTTATCCTTCGGGATCCCTTAGTTTATTTGATCGAGCCTCATCCTCAAGTCTTGTGTTTATCCTTCGGGATAGATACAGTTTGAGGTATAGTGCTCTTTCATTTAAACTATGAAAAATATGGGGTCAGTTTCATTTCATACCCAGGTACAGTGCTCTTTCATTTTAAACTATGAAAAATATGGGGTCAGTTTGATTTCATACTTAGTACAATGCTATTTCATTTAAATTATAAAAAATATGGGGTCAGTTTGATTTTATATTTTTCTAAAACTAAATATTTTTATCGAGCCTCATCCTCAAGTCTTGTGTTTATCCTTTGGGATAGATACAGGATTTGAGGTACAACGCTCTTTCATTTAAACTATAAAAAATATGGGGTCAATTTGATTTCATATTTTTCTAAAACTAAATATATATGTAAATTCCTTTCATTTTAAACTATGAAAAATATGGGATCAAATTGATTTCATACTTCAACGTCCTTCCGTCTATGAAAAATATGGGGTCAGTTTGATTTCATATTTTTCTAAAACTAAATATATATGTAAATTAAAACATCATTCCAATGAGCATGACAGGATTTCAATTCCGGTAACCGACAGCTTCTTACGGGCAACTCCTCAAATCGAAATAGCGCTGACACATGTTTTTTGGCGTCGTTCCTGGGGACTGGAAAGAAAAATTTCTATTTTTAGAAAGTTTTATTTAAACTTTAAGTTATTTTATCTTATTTTATTTAGTTTTGTTTATTTTATTATATGTTATTGTATGCATAGTTCAGGTTCTGTAGGACTGGTGCCCTACAATTCTGAATTAGAAAGAACTATTAAAAAAATTAGAAAAACCAAAAAAATTATAAATTTTGAAAAATCCAAAAAAATTATGAAAATGGCAGACCAAAATAATCAAAATACTAAAATTCATCAAGAGTTTAGACCTTTAAGAGATTATGTCAACCCAATTGTAGATGAACTTCATTATAGCATTCAAAACCTACTGTAGTTGCTAATTCATTTGAGCTTAAACCTGTTATTATCCAAATTGTATCAAATAATCAGTTTGGGGGATCACCAACTNGGACAGGATTTTAATTCCGGCGACCGACAGCTTCTTACGGGCAACTCCCCTCCAACCCCAAAATAACGCCGACAGAAGCTTTAATCACCGGGTTGGAAATGGAAATCTCAATGGATATAACAAGCATTGTTATTTATGGTGACTCCCAACTCTCCATCCAGCAAGTCGCTAGACAATACATAATTTTGAAACCAAGATTAGCAGAATTCCATCAATACACGATGAAGCTCATGGAGCAGATTCCTGATGTAACTTTCTATCAGATTCCTAGAGGAGATAATGCCCATGCCGAAACTTTAGCAAAACACGCTAAAGTAATGGCGTGTCCCCCGAAAGATTCCATTGAAGTCACAGTACAAGGAAGACGAGGCTTGTCTCAGATCAACTTTGAAACTCTACACAAGCTTGGAAAAGAAGAAAAAATAAATACAGTTACAGACATCAACGAAGATTGGCACAAGCCGTTAATACAATATTTGCATAATGGAAAGTTGTCAGAAGACAAGTCTGGGGCGCACCACATCACAAGAAGGGCTATGTCTTACACCCTAATGGGAAATGTTCTCTACAGAAGATCATTTGACTAGATGTGGCTAAGATGTTTAAGCAGAGCCGAAGCACAAAATATTATCAAAGAGGTACATGCCGGATTGTGTGGTGCTCACCAGTCAGGGCCAAAAATGAAGATGAAGTTCAAAAGACTCGGGTATTATTGGCCAGCAATGATGTCCGATTGCATGGATACAATCAGAAGATGTCACCAATGCCAAGTGCATGGGGTGGTCTTACACCAACCTCTGAATGTGCTACACCCAACTGTTGTCTCATGGCCATTCAAGTGTTGGGGCACGGACATAATAAATCCGATAGACCCTCCATCTTTCAAAGGACACAGGTTTATACTTGCCGCTGCAAATTACTTCTCCAAATGGGTAGAGGTAGTACCGTTACGTGAGGTTACGACATAACACGTCCTTCAATTTTTTAAAAGCCAGATCGTCTAGCATTTTGGAGTACCGCGAAGAATAATTTCCGACAATGGGACAGCTTTCAAAAGTACAAAGATCAACAATTTTTTCAAAAGACATAGGATAGACTGGAGATACTCTACGATTTACTATCTCAGAGCAAATGGTCTAGCTAAGGCTTTCAATAAAACACTGGTACTGATTTTAAAGAAGACACTAGATGAAAACAAAAGGGATTGGCACTACAAACTATTAGAAGCCTTGTGGGCCTACCGGACGACATTCAGGACTCCCACTCAATGTACAACTTATATGCTCGTGTACGAAGCCGAGGCTGTGCTACCACTAGAAATCCAGACACCATCTCTCAGAGTTCCTGTTGCCAACCAACTCACAATAGAAGAAAGTGCGAAACTCAGACTTAAAGAACTACAGAGTCTCGAGAGAAAACGAGTAGAAGTACAACAACATTTGATGTTTTACCAGGCAAAGATGGTGCAAGCCAATGACAAATTGGTCCGCCCAAGGACATTCAAAGTTGGTGACCTCGTACTTGTGCTCAAAAGTCCTATTCTTGCACGCCGCAAAATAGATGGAAAATTCGAGCCAACTTGGGAGGGACCATTTGTCATTGAAAGGTCTATACAGGAGGAGCCTACCAATTAGTGGACTCCCAGGGCGAAAGACCCATGTTAACAATAAAAGGACAATATCTGAAAACTTATTATGCAACCTGCCGCCGCTTACCTCTGCTTGCTTTGAAACTTTAGAAACTTTGATTGTTTTAGGGTTATCTATGTGGCCAAATGTCTATGACTGGGTCCAAATTTTGTAATTAACCTCATATAATGAAAATTTTGAGAACGAAATTTTAAACTTCAAATTTTCTTGTTTCCACTTTTAAGTATAATATTCTACTAAATTAAATAAAACTCATACATAAAATAAACAATTCATTTCACTAAAAAAAACTGAAATTTACTTTAATAAATACTTTGTTTTGTTCTTGTTCTTGACAAGTTTCAGCCCACTGACGTTTTTCCTATCGTCTGTAGAAAAATGTCGGGATAGAGGCTGATCTTTGCCTTCCAGGATGGCTGGAGCCTCACACTAAATGAGGAGATGGCGCCGCAGGATGGTACCATTGATTTCAACATGGATTTTAACCAGGTTGACATGGACTATGAGGGTCCTCTCATGGACGTAGTCAGCTGCAAATAAAAAGAGGGACTGCCTTCACTACTGAGAGTGACCGCTATAGATAATGTATCACGTAAAGGCAAGAACGTGATAGCAGAGCAAGATCTGATGGAAGGGCCTAGCCGTCTGCCCTCCATGATAGCTACACCTGCTGGAGGCTTAATAGCAGCCAATAACAAATGACTACCAAGCACTTTGCTTCACAGGACGCAACGCAAAAATGTCAGCCGCAAGAAGCAGAGAGCTTTTCTACGATAGGAACGCAGACGTCAAAGAGAGATGAACAACTTGCTCACCCCTATTCCTGAGGGTCATATTTATGATCCAGACCTGAAAGAAACTTCTGCTAGCTTACCCACCTCAGATATAGAACCGGGGTTTGTGACAGAGTCAGACACACTTTTAGTTTCAGATGTTTTGTGCAAGGGTTTCCCGAAGTGCAACGTTGGAATACCGGCCGGGACATCAGCCACGGGCGCATTTGTAGAATGTCTGGATTGCAATGTTCTACTTTTACATCATTTCAGTACATTGTAAGAGTACACCTCAAGCACCAAAGGATCTCAGACTTCAGATTTTATGATGGATGAACCATATGTCCCATTGGGGACGGATCAGTAGGTACCGTGGAGCCTAGGGTCGTACATCCCGCTAGAGGCCGAGTCTCATGCTCCAGATCAACAAGCGCCAGTTTGGGTTCCCACCAATGCTCAAAGGAAGGAACGCCCACGACAGCTACCAACTCCTGGCATCATAGAATACTACTAGATAAGTAAAGTAAATAAAAGAGAATTCGAGTTTTATGAAGAAGTTCAAGGAAAGTTCATCAATATACTGGAGGGCCTGGAGCTATACTCCAAGGTTTTCTCCGAAAATGATGAAAGAAGCATTCTGGACTGTATCTTTGATTTAAGAGATAGAGGCTGAGAGGGCCTTCTCATGGAAAGGACATTTTCTAAGCCAAAGAAATGGATGAGAGGAAATGGAAAAATCACCATCAAGTGTGGCTGTTGTTATAACTTCACGAATGACATACAGGGGAATCCACCTGGGATCCTTAGACATGATCAACTAGATCCACTACTGCCAATGATAAAATGGATGATCAAAAGAATGGTCAAATGGAATATTCTACCTGCTACCTGCATTCCCAACAGTTGCATTATCAATATCTATGAAGAGGGTGATTGCATTCCCCCACACATTGATCATCATGATTTTATGAGGCCCTTCTACAATGTCTCATTTCTAAGCAAAAGCAATATTTTATTTGGGAAAGAAATCAATATCATCAGCCTTGGTGAATTCAGAGGTTCTGTGGAGATTCCTCTAACACTCGGTTTAGTACTTGTTCTTAAAGGCAACGGTGCAGACGTTGCCAAACATTGCATTCCAAGAATATGACATCGTAGGGTGTCTGTGACTTTCCGCAGGATGGATGACAGCAAAATGCTGTATGGATTTCAGCCGGATCCAAAACTGGAAGAACTACTGCCATACGAGCTATGAGAAGGTTGTACCTTTAAGTACATGCAAAGGGAACTCTTATCCTGGAGCATGACTTAGAAGGTCTGCTTGATCAGGAGCTCGTCATACCTAGTACAAACGGTCAGAGAGTTCACTTTTTTCTTAGCAACATGATATGTATCTGATATATTCAGCCTGCAATGTATTCATAGCATTGGAAGTTCTGCATGTATTTAGAAATGGACTATATATTGTACCTTTTGAGCGTTAGCCTATGTTCGATCTGTGACATGTTTTTATTGAAGTAGATTAATGAAAAATTTTCTCAGAAATGTGTCTTCTTGTCAATTTCCTTTTTGTGCGATAGATGAAAGCCACAAACCACACATTGGTTCAAAATTTCAATGAACAAAGAACAAAACAACAAACATTTAACAATAAATAAAATTTAAATAAAATAAATCATCGAGAAATAAACAACAAAACAAATTTCTTTTAAAAGTCAACTAATTAAAATTAAAACTTTAAAGACATATTTTGAAAAATTAAATGTAATAAAAATCTGTTGAATGGATTCTCTCATTTTCAAAGTTTCTTACTCTTTGTGCGCGCAACACAACCATCTTTATCTGCATTAACTCTCTTCACATCCCCACAGAATTTTGTATTCTGCACAAAACCCCACAAATTTCTACAAATCTTCTTCGATAAAGTCAACCTTTTCACATGACACACTTCTGCAAATTTGACACCACAAGCTCTTTGTAAATTTCAATTCTCACATTTTTGAACCAGTACCTAAATTCTGATTCTCACCTTACGAGGTCGATACCTAAATTTCGACTGTCTTCTAGAGATTGATACCTAAATTTCAATTCTCACATTTTTGAATCAACCTAAATTCTGATTCTCACCTTTTGAGGTCGATACCTAAATTTCGACTCTCTTCTTGAGATTGATACCTAAATTTCAATTCTTACATTTTTGAATCAGTACCTAAATTCTGATTCTCCCCTTTTGAGGTCGATACCCAAATTTCAACTCTCTTCTTGAGATTGATACCTAAATTTCAAATCTCATTTTTGAATCAGTACCTAAATTATGATTCTCACCTTTCGAGGTCGATACTTAAATTTTGACTCTCTTCTTGAGATTGATACCTAAACTTCAAATCTCATCTTTGAATGAGTACCTAAATTCTAATTCTCACCTTTTGAGGTCGATACCTAAATTTTGACTCTTTTCTTGAGATTGATACCTAAATTTCAAATCTCATTTTTTGAATCAGTACCTAAATTTTGATTCTCACATTTTGAGGTCGATACCTAAATTTTGACTCTCTTCTTGAGATTGATACCAAAATTTTAAATCTCATTTTTAAATCAGTACCTAAATTCTGATTCACACCTTTTGAGGTCGATACCTAAATTTCGACTCTCTTCTTGAGATTGATACCTAAATTTCAAATCTTATTTTTGAATCAGTACCTAAATTCTGATTCTCATCTTTTAAGGTTGATACCTAATATTCAACTCTTTTCTCGAGATTGATACCTAAATTTCAAATCTCATTTTTTGGATCAGAACCAAAATTTTGATTCTCATCTTTTGAGGTCGGTACCTAAATTCTGACTCTTCCTATCTTTTTGGAATTGATACCTAAATTTCAATTCCCACCTTGGGCTCAGCACTTGCGTACTAATCCCCATCTTCTAGAAATTTCTGAAATTTTGTAGCTCAAAATCTACTCTCTAATCCTCAGTGAAAGTCGCTATTCCTTGACTTGATCAAATATGCACCCACTAATTTTTCTAGTGGAAACAAATCACACACACAAATCTACACATATTTTTGGGTCTATTGACTTAGGAATTTGTATTGGTTTTTGTTAATCTCGTCGGTCAACGTTAATACGCGTGAAATGCTTGCCCAACACACCACACCTATAGGGGGTCCATTTGTTGACCTCACTTTTGGTTGAGGTTCAGTTTTTCCTCTTTAGTAGCCTAAACTATAGGATTTTCCTATTGACTATTCTTAGAAAACTAGACATGGAACCCTCACCATTAGAAACATTGACTTTTCTATTGACTATTCTTAGAAAACTAAACAAGGAACCCTCACCATCAGAAACTCTACACTAACTTTCATAATGACTATTCTTAGAAAACTAGACATGGGACCCTCATAATTAGAAATTCCAATCTCCTCTTTACTCAACTTGAAGTTACACATATTGGTCATAACCTCTAGCACTTAGTAGGTTGGGTCGTTATGGGGGAACTCAAGATGAGTCACCCTTAGAACTGCTGTACCTTAGGGTTGACCCTGGGTGTTGGTCTAGGCTAAGGCACCTGTTTGCACTCACAATCACTCACTACCTTAAACCCCGAGCTTCTAGGCTTTGGTCTCTTGGTACTTTTAGAAGACTCCTGCAGGTGATTCCCTAAACCCATTAGCCTTGGGCTAGGGTTTAGCTAAGACCACTACATAGAAGACCCAAAATAGGGTTTCCATTGGTCCATGGCGTATTGATGGTGGTTGGTATTCCAACTCCACTAAGATACTCAACCTAGCCTTTTACCCCCAAAATTCCCCAAACTACCGAAATACCCTTGAGCTAATTTTGGCCAAAATCTCCAAATCTAGCAACAATACCCAAAATTATTCAAAAATCATTTCAAACACCTTGAAGACACCCAAATTACCCAAAATCCCCAAATTGGGCAAATTACCAAAATACCCCTCTTGGGCCCAAAATTCCAAAAATTCCAAAAAATCCCAAAAATTTTCAAAACCTCCCAAATCTTCCCAATTTCATTTTCCTTAACTATCACATGACCCAATTTGGCCAATTTGACCATCTTTGATCAAAACCCCTAAATTGCCCTTTAAAGGCCCAAAATTCCCCAAATACAACTCAAATTTCCATCAATTTGATCTCAATTTACCCCGATTTCAATCCTAAACTCAAATTAACATTTGATATGGCCAAACTAGACCAAATCCAAGCTTAATTGGCCCATCATTTGAGCATAATTGTTTGTATAGGTTAAACCCCAATTTTGGTCACATGACCTAATCCCACCAAATTGAACCCATAGCCTAGTCAATTGGCCCAATTAATGTTGCAAAATTTTTTAAACATTCATACACATCAAAATAAACTATCAATTATCCTTGGTGAAGCCTCAAATCCATTTGATTTTGGCCTAAATCCAAAATTCCCAAATTTGGAGCCAAATTGGCTAAGTCCCTAAATTTCACCCAATTGATTGCCTTAACCTCCAAATTGGCATCCAATTTAATCTTGGAAATTCTTCATGAGGTCCCTATTAACCATTTACAACAATCAATTTGAACCTAGCCCAAGGCTAACCGCAGAAACTCTTCACGAGGTCCCTATTGACCATTTACAATAATCAATTTGGACTTATCCCAAGGCTATTCATGAGGTCCCTATTGATCATTTATAACAATCAATTTGGACCTAGCCCAAGGCTAACCCAAGGGTCCCTATGGACCATTTACAATAATCAATTTGGAGTTAGCCCAAATCTAGCTCAACATAGACCCAATCCTAGCCCAACATAACCAAATTGATTAAAATTCAAAATTCCCTCAAATTGACCCTTCACTTGAGCTCAAAATCACTTCAACCCTTTACTAAAAATCTTCATAACAATCATATAAACAATGTTGATCAATCAATCGGGCCATTTGACATGGCTAACCTAGCCAAAACCCAAACTTTGATCACTTGAACCCACATTGAACCTATGCATTAAAGATGGCCTAACTACCCCAAATCCATCAAATTAATTCCACCTCAGCCAGGGTTAGACCTTAAGACTGAGCCAAAACCCATCTAACGACCTAAACTAAGCCATGGACCAAAGGGTTCCCCAAATTAAGGGACGTTATTCCCAAAAATATACATGCTTAACATATCCTTGCCTAATAAAAACACATTTGCATTAAATTTTTGTGATGGATTCCTCTGGATGCCCTGAACACCTAGCCACCTCCCCTGACCGGCCAGCCTAGTCACCCAAATCAAACTTAGAAGTTAGCTCAACCAAATTGAGTTGTAGAGCTCCTCTACCCTCCACCTAAGCACCACATTACAACCTCTAATTGGCCATGACAATCACTCCTTTGCCATTTTTATAAAAAGCACCTCCGACGAACACGACAAGGTGTGCTAAAAATTTCATAGAGAGACCTCCCTAAATTGACCACAGAGCTTCCCTAAGATCCCCTCAGTGCATCCCAACTACTTTCCCTCACCAATTTCCATGCAAGAGTTTAGTTTTGAGCTCGAAACCTTGCCGGAAACCAGGACAGAGCTCATTACACCTCCACACTCCACCAAACTCAAATTAACTTTACCCACACCATAACAACTGTGAAAGAAGCCAAAGCCCCATAAAATCCACCTTCCGCAGAGCCTCTACCATAGCTTTAGACCAACACCTAAATCTGGTCGTGATCGAATTCCCACTTAGACCTTACACCACAACAAGAGGCTTAATCCCTAGCCTCTTTGGGCCCTAACAAACGTGTCAAGGCCCTCTGATTAAAGCTTCACTTTTCAGAGCAAAGGTATAAAACTTCTCTCCTTCCTGAGCCTATGTTGATTCTACATTTGATTAGGCTTAATTTAGTTGCATGATTACCATCTCACTTAGACGAGTCCATGAGATCAAACCCGAAGTGATTCGGTTAAGTCTAGGCTGAGATCTTATGGTTTTAGTGTGGACGGTCACATGATCATTCTATTGGGGATGATGACGGGGAGCTATTTGATCAAGCGTATATCGAATGGATGGAGGAGATCAAGCCGGACAACGCTTCGAAACATAAACCGCGGGCCGAGTCAGCAGCTACGTGGATGGCGACATCCAACCACAGTGCGCCGCGCGTGCCTTTGGAGGTGCCTAGGATCTAGTCAGCATGCACTGTTTAAATAGATAAATAGGGATTTTTCATATTTATTTAAATACCCCTAACTTCAAAAATTCATAACTTTGTATAGAAAAATCACAAAAATAAAATAAAAATACCCTCTTGCTTAGTGAACAAAGGAGAACAATGTGGAAATAATTTTAAGTCCATGTGATACATATTTTATTCTTAATTAATTAAACACTGATTTGAATGTTTTGATTCTCCATGCATTTAAACTTATCACTTAAATTTTTGGCATGTTGTAGCCTCTGTCAAGGGGAACATCCTTTGATTTTTCCAAAGTCAAAGGAGGTTCCTAGACAGAGATCCATATTTTTCAAGTTTTTGCACATTATTTTCTTAAAATAAACATGGAAATTAGCATGATGATTAGAAAATTCTAAGAAAATTTTTGAATGTCCACCATGACCAGAAAAGCTTTTGGAAATAATTTCATAGGTCAAGTCATTTAAAATGTACTTAATTTTCATGAACACTAAATCATTAAGATAATTAATTTTAAAAGATATGAACATTAAAATGACTTGATTTTTGATCTCCACTGTTGTTTATGATCCAGAGAACTCACCATAAGAATTTCAAAATATTTCGAGTACATTTGTTAACTTAAATTGATTTTTAAAGATAAACATCATTTTTGGCATTCAAATGATTTTTAAAAATCAAAATATAACTCAAAAATTTATAAAAACCTTTTTTTAGTTCTCTGTGATCAGGGGTGTTTTCTAAAAATAAAATGATATTTAAAATAAAAACTTGATTTTTAGTTCATTTATAATATTTAAATAATTAAAAATCCCTAAAATCACAAAAATAATAAAACTCATAGAAATGTTATAAATTGCTTCCTAATCACTTAGGAACAATTAGAATATTTTGGCTAGTTTTCTAAATAAAGATATTGATTTTAAAGCTTAAAAATGATTTTTAGAGGCTAAAAATGAGTTTTCATTAAATTAATTCCAATAATTCAAATAAGATTCAGAAAAATATAAAATCTTCTCCTCTGAGTTCTCTGACCTCAGGGAGACTTTTCAAAAAGACAAAACTTGATTTTCTCCATTTAAAATAATTTATATTTAAATAATACCCTAAAACTTAAAATAATTCTTAAAATTCAAATAAAACTCAAAAAATCATGAAATTTGGTCTAAATGCTTTTCTATTCCAAGTCTGCCTCCAATAATAATTTAAAAAGATTAGGAGTCACCTTGGTCAAGTCAGGAATTTTTCTTTGGAAAATTCTATTTTTGCATGAAAATAATTATGTAAATAAATTAAATTTTGAAAAATCACATTGTCTCCTCTGATGTCTTAATTGACCCATGAATGAGATAGGATAAAAATTTCATAGTCATTTTAATTGAATTTGACAAATTATGAAGTGTTAGAGCCTTAGAGGCAAATATCTAATTTTGAAAAATTAGCCTTAATTAACATTTAGGCTTAATTTAAGGAGAGAAATGGGTAACTTCTGATCTTAATCAATTTATTTGATGTTTGAAACACAAGGGGTTAATTGGTAGAAACCAACCTCATTTTCTTAATTAAAAAAATAAATTAATAAATTTCTAAATTATTAAGATTTGGAAGTTTATTAAAATAAAATGAACCAAGGACTTAGGGGTATGACTTTTGAAGTCAATAATTAATCGATTTAATACCCAGTTTTTATTTTCAAATAAAATTCTGATCATGAATCATGACCACCTAAAGCTTAACCTTCTCAAAACTAATTAAGACACTCACCTAGGTCTTAAGGGCTTAGTAGTGACTTAGGCTAAATCATTTTCATTTAAATGAGGATTAGAAAAAGTTTTAAGGGCTTAATAGTGACTTAGGCTAAATCAAGTTTCATTTAAATGAGGATTAGAAAAGTAAGCTTAGTAGTGACTTAGGCTAAATCAAGTTTCATTTAAATAAGGATTAGAAAAGTAAATATCATTAAAAATTAGAACATCTTTCAAACACTACAAGTCAATATTAATGATTAGAAAAGTAAACATCATTGAAAATTAAAACATCTTTCAAACACTACAAGCCCAATTAGGACCAAAATGTGGTTAAGTGTTCCAATAACACTAATTTGCCTCTTTAAGGGTCTTCACCCACGTAATTTTTAAAATTAAATTACAGATGATAATTACCTTACTATTAGGGATAATTAATACATCAATGTTCACTGAGCATTAAGGGTATTTACAGGATGACTTATAAAGCAACATAATAAGTTTAAAATAACTCAAAATTTTCCAGCAGACAGCGAGAGAGTAGCACGGACCTGCTTCTTTCTCTAGAATCTGTTGGATAACTTGAAGATCTACTAAACTTAATATGTTTTGCTCGACAAAATCATGCTTAATTAAACTCTTAAAGACCCATCAAGATATGAAAAAAACTACCAAAACCTTTCTTTTTTGTCTCTATATAAATTGCCCTGACATGCATTTTAAGTTTCAGGTGGTTGAACGAGAAGATTGGCCAGGTACGCTTTTATGGTTTTCAGCTTTGTCTTTCTTATACTTTTATGCTATACTTTTGTGCTTATACAAATTTGCATGGAAAACTAAAACTATCAGGATTGCCACAAAACCAAAACCAAAACTAAAATCAACCAAGATAAAATTCACTCTCACAACATTCAAAATATAAAACAACTCAAAATTTAATCACAAACATCACACAAAACTACAATCTACAACATTCAAAATATAAAACAACTCAAAATTTAATCACAAACATCACACAAAACTACAACGCTACAACATTCAAAATATAAAACAACTCAAAATTTAATCACAAACATCATACAAAACCACAACTGAACATGCAAAATATAAAACAACTCAAAATTTAATCACAAACATCACATAAAACTACAACTTCCGACATTCAAAATATAAAACAACTCAAAATTTAATCACAAACATCACACAAAACTACAACTTCATTAAATTAAGATGTCTCTATCGGATGATCAGGAATCCCTCGGAGGAGGTAACCTACGGTTGCTAACGAAAAAATATAAAACAACTCAAAATTTAATCACAAACATCACACAAAACTACAACTTCAACTATTCGAAATATAAAACAACTTAAAATTTAATCACAAACATCACACAAAACCACAACTTCAACTAAATTTAAATATAAAACAGCTCAAAATTTAATCACAAACATCACACAAAACTACAATTGCAACTAAATTAAGACGTCTCTATCTGATGATCGAGAATCCCTCAGAGGAGGTAACCTACGGTTGCTAACGAGGCTTCCCACAGTCTTGATGATCGGGAATCCCTCGGAGGAGGTAACCTACGGTTGCTAACGAGGCTTCCAATGGTTTAAATGAAATCAAAATTTAATCACAAACATCACATAAAACTACAACTTCAACTAAATTAAGATGTCTCTATCGGAACCCCTCGGAGGTGGAAACCTACGGTTTCTAACGAGGCTTCTCACAGTCTAAATGAAATAATGGAACTCATTAAGTTGAGTTTAGTAAATCCATTTGGACTAAATGAATCCAATAGAAAATAGTGGTGCCGGAATGAGGGAACCGTAGGATCCTAACCGGTGTCGCTCTAATCAACTTTAACATGCCCACCATAAAATTTAATGAACTTCAACCATAGGGGGCCACCTGATTTGACATTATAACTTGACACACTAGAAAACTAAAACTCGTTGTGGCAAAGAGCTTGGAGCTAGCATGGTGGGCAACACGGCCCTTCAACAATAAAATCCGTCTTCCCCAGCTAAACCAATCTTCCTTCCTTAGACTTAAATAACAAAGCCATAGGACTTCAAGGTTGCTTTCTTATGCAACGTAAATCCTCACCTTATCATTAGGCCTTTGTACAGCCCTGCCATGCAATATAAGCCGTAACTCATCTTAGGATTTTGATGTTGTCATCCGTCACAACCTAAATCCTCACATCTTCCAAGATTTTTGTGTGATCGTTTCACACGAATGTAAGCCCTAACTAAAAAAATTAGCAGGATGAAACACTTAAATTTTTCTCCTCAAAACTGAAAGCCGAACATTAGGATAGCTTGAGAAGTCACCGAGGTTCTCCTTTAGATCCATGACATCATCTAGTTCTTCCTCCTTTGGACTCTACAGCAAAATGTTCCAAAATTGAACAAATCCCCTTTCACACCTCTTTGTCCAATCTCATTGGAAAGTCCGACTCTTTGAAATTCCTTAAAGATAATATTTCTTAATTTTTATCGAGAGTTTTCTTAGGTGACTTTGGTCATTTAAGAAGTAATTAAGTATAGGGGCTTGCCCTTATAGGAAGCATGTCCGAACCCAGCTTAATATAAACCCTATTTAATGGCTTTGGTCATTTAAGATGTAATTAACTATAGGGCTTGCCCTTATAGGAAGCATGTCCAAACCCAGCTTAATATAAACCCTATTTAATCCTTTAGGCTTGCCCTTATAAGAAGCATGTCCGAACCCAGCTTAATATAAACCCTATTTAATCCTTTATATTGGATAGGGGAACTTGTAGGCAAATATAAAGGTTTCACAGACCAAACGGACGTCATATATTCCTTAGTTTATTTGATCGAGCCTCATCCTCAAGTCTTGTGTTTATCCTTCAAGATAGATACAAAATTTGAGGTACAGTGCTCTTTCATTTAAATTATGAAAAATATGGGGTCAGTTTGATTTTCATATTTGATTTTAAACTTAAATCTATATGTGAATTAAAGCGTCAAGAAATTTCGATTCTGGTGGCCGACAGCTTCTTACAGGCAACTCACCCAAAAGCCAACTTTTTATCCCCGACACACAAACAGTACAATACAATTAAAAATAAAAGTCTCACACATCACAATGTCTAAACAAGTACACATACATACATGTCTCAAGTCCAAAACATGAAAACACATCTCATCACAATTCTCACCTAGACATAAAAGTCCAAACCACATCACATAGTTCAAATCAACATATAAATGCAAATGTGGCAAGCCCAGACCACGTAGTTCATATCATATTACAAATATAAAATAAATCTCTCAGTTCTACTCTTCATCCTCTGAATCACCGCTATCGCAAACTTTTGCAAACTCATAATCAGGGTATCTAGGATATGGAGAAGTTGCACTCCTTGGTTACCCATAATGAGGCTCTCCATAGATGAGTGAAATTTCTCTTCATAATCACTTTTTCTCCTATTATACCTATCAGTATGATATGCAAAACGCTCTAAATTTTGTACCCTATCAGCGGTAAAAGTAATATTATCCATCATCCTCTGCAATAATTGATCTCGGGTCTTATTAGACTCACCTCGAGATGTAGAAGCACATGAAGTAGATGGTCTAGATGTAGAAGCAGCAGAGGTAGAAACAACAAATGTCTTCATTCCATAACTCCGAGAAAATCCTCCTCTCCATCCAAAAATTGAATGCTCAGAATAAGTCTTCACATTCACCTTAGTGATGGGCTTTAGAGGTAACAACACTTCATCTTAGCTATCATATTTAACTACAGCCTGCTTACACAAATAAAAGATCAAGGAAGCAAATCCCAAACCTGTAGTTGTAACAACTGTAGTAGAACGATGATAGTTTGACAGATCAAAGCTTCAATGTTGATGAGCTTTCCCACTTGAATACAATATTTCAACATCGCTCTTTCTCTGGTCACTTTACTGGGATGATTGGTTGGAAGCAGACAAGCAGAAATGAAATAGTGTCAGGCTTTTGAAAGTGAACAAAACTTTGAAGTTGGGAAATTTACTCTCCTCTCGTTAGTAATCTTCCCAAGCCCTCTCCTAATAGTCAAGTACGAAATAATCTTGTCTAACTCCACTTTAGTAGGTATAATTTGCATAAAAACATAACGTATCCGGTGGTAAATGGTAAAGCAGGTTGATTACCTCTGGCGAAAAAGGTACCAACTTTCCTTGAGCCATAACTCGATTGTCTTCAACTTCAGGAAAACTTGCATAGAACTCCCTCACAATAGAAATAACCACCTTTGTAGAGAAATAACAGAATTATTTCCACTGTCAACGAACAATTAAATCTTCCACGTCTCCACCCGAATTTCTAAAACATCGCTCTTGAATTAGTTTGCGTGATTGTAATGCATCACTATACCAATCTTGAGCTTTTGAACTAACAAATTTACTCGAATCGAAATGGGCTTTGCCTTTGCTCCTCTTCATTCTTGGTGTCATTCTATAAATTTGATAAATTCCAACAATAACTTTAAAAATCAAATCTAAACTACTAAACTAAACTTCCAAAAGCTTAAACTACTCTTCCAATGCAATTTCCATAGATTTTCCCTCATTTTTCACCGTGAATAAAGAATTTTCAAATTCTTCCAAATGTGTTCAAAATACATGATGAAAATCCAAAAATTTTTCATAGAAGTAAAGCTATTAACTAAAGAAATCCAAATCTAGCAAAATTTTCTTGATTCCACCAAGAAATCTCCACTAAATGGTGTGCCCTAGCACTCCAAAATCGCATTTTTGAGAGGTTGAAGGTGACGGGAGGATAAAAATGGCAATTTTTTGGCTCAAAAAAATCACCTTTAACCAATTACAAACCAGTTTTCGTGAACCAGCATATAAGCGTGGGTAAGTGGCACTTAGGCGCCTACCTCTTGGGTTTGCTTGCACTTAAGCTCGAGATGTGGCGCTAAGGCGCCAGTGCATTATTTTTAAAAGTTTTAAATTACATTAAAATGTACTATTTGCCTAAGTAAACCACCCCTAAATGGTCTCATAGCACATAAATGACTATTTTCAACATCCTGTAACTCTCCTTTATCTCTAAATTCTCTTTAATAACTATTTCAATTCGAGGCTAAAACAACACAAAATGTCACACAAAAAAACTTATATTAATTGAAAAATGAGTACAAATACATTTAAACACTTAGTTCTCATTCCACATAGTCTTGGATAAGAAAATTTTCCTAAATACAAACACTCAACAATTTTTCACAGTTAAACACCTAAGTAACATAAACACTAAAAGCAAGTCTTAAACACTAAAACACATAAAGACAACGTCTTTAAACACACAAAAACATAACTTTAAACATAGAACATAATTCCATTCTTCACTAGAAGGAACAAATTCAGGTCTTTCATTAGTCTCTCATGGGGAAACTAAAATATAAAGTTAATAAAACGGACGATGGTGATGTGCTCTGATGCAATCTTCTTCAATCCACTTTTGCTTAAGAAACATCTCCTTATCCGCTTCATCTATATAACTAGTGTGGGTAAATTGCATTTTCAATTGCCATCCAATATGCTCAAGATGTGCATGAATCTCGAATACCTTAGTCTCCAGTATAGACATGGTATTTTCAATTTTGTTGATCTTCTCTGATATCCCTTCAATACTAACGGGTAAGAAATTGTTAGACATCTTATGTGCACTTTGACTAATGAATTTCTTCCTCATGGTCTCCTCCTTCAAATCCATCTCCCATGAAAACACCATCTTAAAATCTCTTTCTTTCTTAGACTTTAGGCCTAGAAATGATCTGGGGTGAAATTCCTTCACTAAACCCTTCTATTTATAGGCCTAAATCCTTCCAACAACTCTTAGACACATTTAGAAACTTCCTTGGCATGTTTTTGCTAACTTCTAGGTGGTTTTCCATTCTAGAATATTAATTGTGCACATGGTTTTAAACTACCATGCTTAAGCGCTGGATTTGGCACTTGAGCGCTAGTGCACATTTTTGCACTAGTCAACTTAACGTCCAAATTCTCATTTTAACATGTCTAGATCACTGAATAAAATATTAAAATCAATACTAACACATAATAGTTTCAAAAATACTACCGCAAATTTTCTTAATCACACATAAAACAAAAATCAAAAATAAAAACACATAGATAACTATGGGTTGCCTCCCACAAAATGCTTGGTTTTACGTCGTCAACCCGACGTAACCTGTGCTTACCCTGGTTGACCCAACATTATTCCATCATTAAACTTATGCTGATCTCTTATAAAATAAGGTTTCAGTCTATGTCCATTAACTTTAAATATTTTCTCAGACATAGGATCTTCAATATCCACAGCTTCATAAGGATAAACTTTAATCACAATAAATGGGCCCATCCACCTGGTCTTAAGTTAGCCTGGAAATAATCTTAACCTTGAATTATATAGCAAAACTTCATGCTTTGGTTGAAAATTTTTAGTAAGAATCCTTCGATCATTCCACATCTTTATCTTTTCTTTATAAATTTTGGCACTTTCATAAGACTCATTCCTTATCTCTTCAAGCTCATTTAATTGTAATAATCTTTTCTCACCAGCATCTTTCAAATAATAATTGAACTCTTTAATCGCCCAATATGCTTTATGCTCCAGTTCAACTGGTAAGTGACAAGGTTTCCCAAATATTAGCATATATAGGGACATTCCTATTGGAGTTCTGTATGCAGTCCTATAAGCCCACAAAGCATAGTCAAGTTTGACTGACCAATCCATTTTGATTTTCCTGATTTTTCCATATGTCTATTAATTTCCCGATTGGATAATTCAGCCAAAGCACTTGTTTGAGGATGATAAACAGTAGCAATCCTATTATTTATATGAAATTTCTTTAATAATTTCTCCATTATGACTCTTATGAAATGACTTCCCCCATCAATAATGATAACTCTTGGCATCCCAAATCTACAAAATATATTCATTTTCAAAAATTTTGCAACACTTTGAGCATCACATCGAGGTAAAGCGACAACTTCTATCTATTTAGATACATAGTCCACTGCTTGCAGAATATATAAATTTTTGAAAGATGGTATAAATGGTATAATGAAATCTAATTCCTAAACATCAAATATTTCAACTTCTATCATATAATTAAGGGGCACCTCATTTCTTCTAGAAATATTGCCTACTCTTTGATATCTATCACAAGTTTTGATATAAGCATTAACATCTCTAAAAATTGTAGACCAATAAAATCCAGATTGTAAAATTTGATATGCTTTTTTAGCAACACCAAAATGTCCCCCAAAATTGGAATTATGACATTTTTGGATAATTTCATAAGTTTCTTCTAATAATACACATCTTTGAATAATCAGATCATTTCCTTGTTTATATAAAAATGGGTCATCCCAAAAATAAGTTCATAGCTTAAAAAATAAATTTCCTCTTTTGTTGGTATGTCATTCCATAGGGTATAATATCACTAACAATAAAGTTCACAATGTCAACATACCACGAAACATACAACTCATTAATAGTGAACAAATTTTCATCTGAAAAATCTTCATTAATTTCATTTTCAAAACAAAGTGGTTTTTCTAATTCAAGCCTAGACAAATGATCAGCAATTTGATTTTCAATCCCCTTCCAATCTACTATTACAAATCAAATTCTTGCAAAATAAAAATCCATCTTATAAGTCTAGGTTTAACATCATTCTTTTTCATTAAATACTTAATAGCAGAATGATCTGTATGCACTACACAACGAGTTCCAATTAAATATGATTTAAATTTATCAGAAGCATATACTATTGATAATAAATCTTTTTAACTTGTTGTATAATTAATTTGAGTTTCATTAAGAGTTTTACTAGCATAGTAACTAACTTCAAAATTTTATCATTTCTTTGTCCTAAAACAACTCCAATAGCATAATCACTAGCATCACACATTAATTCAAAGGTTTTTCCCAGTTTGGTGAAACTATAATTGGTGCAGTGTTTAGTTTTCTTTTAATAACTTAAAAGCTTTTAGGCATTCCTCATCAAAATTAAAAATTGCATCTTTCTAGCAAATGGCATAAAGGCTTAGCAATCTTTAAAAAGTCTTTAATATATTGCTTGTAGAAACCAGCATGTCCTAAAAAAAATCCTAATTTCCCTTACATTTTTTGGATAAGGTAAATTAGAGATCAGTTGAGTTTTAGCAGGATCTACTTCCATACAATTTTTTGATATTTGATGTCCTAATACAATTCCTCCTCCTCCCATAAATTGGCATTTTTCCCAGTTAAGGACTAAATTTGTTTCTTTATAGCGCTTAAGAACTTTGGATAAATGTTCTAAACATGAGTTAAAAGAAGTTCCAAACACAGAAAAGTCATCCATGAATACTTTAATCCCTTTTTTAATTAAATCACAAAAAATACCATCATACATCTCTGAAATGTAGCAGGGGTATTACATAAACCAAAGGGCATTCTTCTAAAAGCAATAATACCATAAGGACTGGTAAACTTTGTTTTCTCTTGATCCTTAAGAGATATTTGAATTCGGTGATAACCAATATATTCATCTAGAAAACAAAAGTATTTATGACTAGCTAGTCTATCCAACATTTGATTTAGAAAAGGTAATGGAAAATGATCTTTCCTAGTGAAAAGATTTAATTTTCTAGAGTCAATGCATATTCACCACCCTGTAACTTATCTAGTAGGTATTAACTCATTATGTTCATTCAGTTATAGTTACTCCTCCTTTCCTAGGAACACAATGAATTGGACTAACTCATGCACTATCTGAAATAGAGTAGATAATTCCAGCATCTAACCACTTTAAAATTTATTTCTTAACAACTTTTTCATAACAGGATTCAATCTCCTTTGTGAGTCAGCCCTGGTTTTACAGTTCTCTTCCATATGATTCTATGCATACAAATTGAAGGACGGATTCCTTTAATATTAATAATTGTCCATCCAAAGGCTTTCTTAAAATTTTTCAAAATTTTCATCAACTTTCTTCTTCTTTCTTTGCTAATTTTGAGGAAATTATAACTGCTAAAGTAGAGGAATCTCCTAAAAAGGTATATTTTAAAATGATTAGGAAGTAAATTCAACTCTAGTTCTGAAGGTTTTTCAATAGATGGACAAAATGATTTATCTTTGTCTATCGTGTCCAAATCTTCAAAACTTTCTCGAACATAGTTTGAATTTTCCTTAAAAAGATCTTCACATTGATTTAATTTCTCTTCTTGCTCGTGTTCCAAATCTTTTTTTTTTAGATTTTTCTTCATAAGTAGCTCTAAAATGGCATTCACTTAGATATCTTATAACATCCATCCTATAACATTCATTATCTTTACCTTTTGTAGGGTATTTAAATGATTTTGAAATGTTAAAAGTAATAGTTTGATCATTGACATGCATTGTTAATTCCTTTTTCTACACATCTATCTTTGTTCTTCCTGTGGCTAGGAAAGGTCTCCTCAACATGAAAGACAAATTGATCCACTTTCACTAGGACATCTTTTATAACTCCTTTAAGGTATGTTATTAAACGATGTGCTAACTGCAGAGTTACAGTAGTAGGGGTTATTTCTCCTAATCATAATCTTTTAAATATTGATAATGACATAAGGTTAACTCTTGCACCTAAATCACATAAAGCTTTCCCATAAAATATGTCTCTTATTGCACATGGAATTGTAAAGCTACCAGAATCTTCAAGCTTTTCAGAAAGCTTCTTCTAAATTATCGCATTGCACTCCTCACTAAGTGTGACAGTCTCATTATCTTCAAACTTTCTTTTCCTGTTGAGAATATCCTTCATAAATTTTACATAGCTTAGCATTTGATCTAAGGCTTCAGCGAATGGAATATTGATTGTAAGCTTCTTAAAGATTTCCAGAAATTTTAAAAATTGCTTATCCAACTTTTGTTGATGAAGTCTCTGAGGAAATGGAGGTGGTGATTTTTTCAAATAAATTTTTAGGGGAGAAATATGTCTCTCAGAATCTTTTGGAGCGTCCTCTTTTGATTCTTCAATTTCTTCTCTCTCTACTTCATAGAATCTTTCGGAGCGTCCTCTTTTGATTCTTCAATTTCTTCTCTCTCTACTTCAATTTCTTTTTGAATCGGACTTTCCAACTCTCTTCCGCTTTTAAGTTGAACGGCTTTTACTTGTTCTTTTTTCTGGTCTTTTGGATTTGATTGAGTATTACTAGGAAGTGTTCCTTGGTATCTATTACTTAGTGAATTTGCTATTTTCCCAAGTTTACTCTCAATATTTCTAATTGTAGCTCCTTGACTTTGTAATTGATTTTCCATTTGTAACACCACTTATTCTATAGACAACTTCTTCTCTTTAAATTGTGTAGTACTGTTGAAACCTGAAGGATAAGTAGATCTATAATTATTATTCCCTTGGTTGTTCCAGTTTCCTAATGGGTTTCCTTGATTGTTCCACCATTGTTGATTATTACCACACAAACTATTATTCCAATTAAAGTTGGGATGGTTCTTCAAACCTGGGTTATAATAATTTGAATATGGGTTATTTTGCTTATTATTTATGNAGTTTTGTAGGTTGATTTACTGGAAACTGCAGATTTCTATCTTCATTAGATTTTGTAATTTGAAGTACTGTCTTTTTACTAGTCTTAACTAGTGTCGGATTCCTCAAAACATTTAGCATCTCTTTCTTTAATTGCTGAGATTGACAAAGCAATCCATGATTGCTTATTTGCTTCTGACATTTTTCTTGGTGTGTAACGAGGAGTAAACATATTTCTTAACTCGATTAACTGGAGAATGCAAATTACTATATTTTTCTACAAAATTTAGATTAAAAAAATACTTTCATGTCGCAGCTCATGAAATATTAAGAAAATAGAAGCTTGGACATGCACCCAATTTGTTTTTTCTAGGATTGGCGAGAACCTTCCACTGTTTCATCTTCATGACTGTGATAATGTTCCTATTTGAGCAGTCCATTGATGTATAATTTCTCTTCTTTCCTCTAATTACAGTGGATGAATTTTTCAAAACATTATTATGCCTTCAGATGCTTTTAGCCATTTTTGGAGAAATGCTTAACAATTTTATAAATATGTTCCCTCTTGCCAAAAGTTGGAAAAGATTTGCGTGCATAGAAGTTACAGGTTGTCTTGTTTTCCTAGTAGATATTAAACATTGCATTAGATTTATATTGGTTTTTCATCCTAATTGCTACATATAATATATGTGGTGCATTAAATCAGATTCATTTGGGCAGTGTTGATGATGTTCTGATTTTTGGCATATGAATGATGGAAGCAGAGTTTTATGCTAAGCTGGCAAAAAACCTTGCATTAAAGTGATCTTGTTTCATTAAAGTGCGTACATAATCGTGCTAAATTTGCACTATTGTTGATTGCATTCTTATGAGTGGCGAGTTAATTATTCAACTTTCTTTCAATTTTGGTTTTTTTTTATTGTTTGAGCATGCTTTTCAGAGGATTCTGAACATTCCACTTCAAAAATTTTCTTGCATATGTATCCACTATATTTTTTGTTGCTCTAAAGTTTGTGGACTTCCCCTTTGTACAATCTCTGTTGCGGCTAAACAACACAGAAATGTTGCATCATTTTGAAAAGTTTTTTGACCGAGGCAATTACACAATCCATGTCATTCCACCCGTCCTCGCATTGAAGATATTCAGCGGCCCTAAGATCGTAAAGTGACTGATATAATACACCACTGAGGGAATCGGGCTCGATTCCCTATCCAACGCCGACCTTGATGTGCACAACAACCACCGCCTGACCATGAGATCTCTAGAATGACTCTATTGAGGGTCTCAATGGCCAAGATAGTATAAACCCTCTAGAATAAATATTATTTCAATAAGGTGCTCCTGATGAAAGTCGAAGTCTGTGATACACCATAACCACTACAATAACACACAGGTGGTTCATGCAAGTGCACGTGACTTGTAAGTATTACCGATCTTACTGTCCTAAATATCACTCTCACAGAGAACGAAATGAATACTAATACGAAAAGTTCTAAGTTACAAATTCTAGTTCTAACCTGAAATTTTGATATTGTTTCTCCTACAAAAGCAATCTTAACTTATCACAATTAAATTGAAAGGTGTCAAATATTTGATAGTTCTTTTAAATGAGNGTAGTTTTGTTGGTTGATTAACTGGAAACTGCAGATTTCTATCTTCATTAGATTTTGTAATTTGAAGTGCTGTCTTTTTACTAGTCTTAACTAGCGTCGGATTCCTCAAAACTTTTAGCATTTCTTTCTTTTATTACTGAGATTGACAATGCAATCCATGATTGCTTATTTGCTTCTGACATTTTACTTGGTGTGTAACGAGGAGTAAGCATATTTCTTAATTCGATTAACTGGAGAATGCAAATTACTATATTTTTCTACAAAATTTAGATTTAAAAAATATTTTCATATCGCAGCTCATGAAATATTAAGAAAATAGAAGCTTGGACATGCTCGCAATTTGTTTTCTCTAGGATTGGCGAGAACCTTCTACTGTTTCATCTTCATGACTTTGATAATGTTCCTATTTGAGCAGTCGATTGATGTATAATTTCTCTTCTTTCCTCAAACTACAGTGGATGAATTTTTCAAAACATGTTTATGCCTTCAGATGCTTTTAGCCATTTTTGGAGAAATGCTTAACAATTTTATAAGTATGTTCCTCTCTTGCCGAAAGTTCGAAAAGATGTGCGTGCATAGATGTTACAGGTTGTCTTGTTTTCCTAGTAGATATTAAACATTAAATTAGATTTATATTGGTTATTCATCCTAATTGCTACATATAATATATGTGGTGCATTAATTCAGATTCATTTGGGCAGTGTTGATGATGTTCTGATGTTTGGCATATGAATGATGGAAGCAGAGTTTTATGCTATAAGCTGGCAAAAAACCTTGCATTAAAGTGATCTTGTTTCATTAAAGTGCGTACATAATCGTGCTAAATTTGCACTATTGTTGATTGCTTTCTTATGAGTGGCGAGTTAGTTATTCAACTTTCTTTCAATTTTGCATTTTTTTTTTATTGTTTGAGCATGCTTTTCAGAGGATTCTGAACTTTCCACTTCAAAAATTTTCTTGCAGATGTATCCAGTATATCTTTTGTTGCTCTAAAGTTTGTGGACTTCCCCTTTGTACAATCTCTAGTTTGTTGCATGTTGCTGGTAAACAACACAGAAATGTTGCATCATTTGAAAAGTTTTTTGTCCGAGGCAATGACACAATCCATGTCATTCCACCCGTCCTCGCATTGAAGATATTCAGCCGCCCTAAGATCGTAAAGTGACTGATATAATACACCACTAAGGGAATCGGGCTCGATTCCCTATCCAACGCCGACCTTGATATGCAGAACAACCACCGCCTGACCATGAGATCTCTAGAATGACTCTATTGAGGGTCTCAATGGCCAAGATAGTATAAACCCTCTAGAATAAAGATTATTTCAATAAGGTGCTCCTGATGAAAGTCGAAGCCTATGATACACCATAACCAATACTACAACGCACAGGTGGTTCATGCAAGTGCACGTGACTTGTAAGTATTACCGATCTTAGTGTTCTAAATAGCACTCTCACAGAGAACGAAATGAATTCTAATAGGAAAAGTTCTAGCTTACAAATTTTTGTTCTAGCCTAAAATTTTGATTTTGTTTAAGTCCTACAAAAGCAATCTTAATTTATCACAATTAAATTGAAAGGTGTCAAATATTTGATAGTTCTTTTAAATGAGTTAGGTAGACTTCTTGTAATTATGAATTGCAAGTACAGAAACTGGGTGACAAATAGGAACCACACTCTTTTTTACCCCCCCGAATGCATCAAGAAATTTGGTTAGAAATGACTTTATTTCCATAAATCCTTTAACTAACCCATCATTGCATATTTCTCTAACATTTGCATCTTCTTACATGATATATCCTTATACCTATATGTTAATGTGATTAGCATAGTGATTTCACTATAATCTTTCTCAATACTTATAATTCTCAACAAATTTTAACATAACACTTGACGAGAATGAAATGTAAATGAAGCGTTGAAAGTTAATCATCAACATACACATCAATTAAATTAAATAGCAATCTCAATTCATTTCATCTAACTCAATCATCTCAAGGAAGAATAGGAAATGTACTCATACACATCAATTAAATTAAATACAATCTCAATTCATTTCATCTAACTCAATCATGTCATGGAGGAATAGGAAATCTACTCACTAAGCATACTTAAACATCAATACAATTCAATGATTCAAAGAGAATTCCACTATAAAAGTTTTACAACTAAAATATTATAGAAATCATGACACAGTACTTTGCTTTTTCTTCTTCATGATGACCAACAAATGTAGTAAAAGCAAACTCACTGACTTCCTATGCTCTGCTACTGTAGCACTGCTCCTCTTCTCTGTCTAGAAAGAAGATCTGGACTTCAGCAAGGAGAAGAACCAATGAAGTATCAAACCAGCATCAATCTCCCTTAGCGTTGCAATTTCTTGCTTTTTGTAGTCCTCTTCTGTAGCTTCCACGATTTCTATAGTCTTTTGCACTATCTCCCGTGATTCAGAGTCCTGAATGACTGCAAGTGCAAGTTAAAGTTGTTGGCGCCTAGGGGCTGGCACTTAGGCACCTGGCTCTCTATTTGTGTACTAGGTAATGGATGCCTAAGTACCCAAGTAGTCAGTGCCCAAATGCTATTGTTGCGACACCTAAGCACTAAGCTCTTCGGTTTGGTTGTTGGATCTGGCGTCTATGCGCCACTATCTGGGTGCCTAGGCGCCAATTAGCCAAAATTCACAGCTCAGCTCAATCTCCTTTCTTGCTTTCAACACTTCAAATCCCCGCTATTACCCACAAAATAAAAACAAAATACCTTCTTCAGTAGTGAAGTTTTGCTAATAAAATGTATTAGGACAATCCAACTTGCTAGACAGATTATCTACAAATCAAAATCACCCAAATTTAAGGTTACTGTCATCAAGTAACATAAAAACTTAAATATTGGTTAATTTAACTAAATAGGAGTGGGTTTCATAAAGAACTACATGCAATCATTGTTCAAAAGATTCATGGTCAAGAAACTACAATTTCTTTATTGAATAAGTCTTATAGGCTATATGAAACTTTGAATTCATCATATAAAATATGATTTCATGTTCATTTTAAAAAGGAATTAGTAAATGCTAAACTAATGTAATTTTGATGTTAAATAACAAGAATTAAGCTGTCCATCAGGTAACCTACTAATAATTCATAAACATAATTAGATTTAGGATTTTTGTGGAGGTTTCAATTTAGAAAGGATTGTTAGTAAAACCAAAGACTTTTTGTCAAGCTTCTCCTTTATTTATAATATTTCTTCTTGCTTTAGGATGATTATTTCAATCCTAAGCATAATTTCTTGAGAATTATTATATCTGGATAAGCCTTGTAATGATTTTATATTCTACTACCATTTTTTCTAAATTAAAACACTTTACATTCCTTTCCTACTTAATGCCTTAAAGTTTAAGAATTAATAGAATGGAAAAAAAACAATTATATAGAGGCTATATTCTTAATAAATACACATCTAAATGCTCATAATTAAATAAACAACTAATTCTTCTTAAAAGTAAATATGTTAATCACTTTTTCATTTGTTGCATTTCAACACTTAGCACTAATCTAACTTAATTCACAAAGAGTTTAAATTAGTTTTAACTATGTTTCTTCTTCTTCAAGCTGATTGTAGTTCTGCACTTATTCCCCACTTTTGTAATGTTAACTAGCAATAACTATTTAATACTAAGGATAAATAATCTTAAGCACAACATAATTTTCACCCAAACTTAATTACAAACACTTACGATAAATTAAACTTGAATTACAACATAAGTATACTAATACTATATACATCATGCTAAAACCAACAATTAATCAACATGCATGTAAAAGAGATTACTATTTAACTGAATAAAAAACAACACGATATATAAAATTGCACATAAAAATTCAATTATTGACAATAAGGAATTCGAAGAGTACCATAAGCAAAATAAATTCTTCAGCATTCAAATAAAAATATCGTACTCATCATCTTCCTCATATTTCTCATCATCTTCTTCTTCTTCATCTTCTTCGTCTTCTTCCTCAGGATCTACCTCCATAGGCTGGCAAATACTCTCGTAGGTCTGGTATGGAGAGCATACGGGAAACTCAATTGAATGCTTTTGTCCAATCTACTGGTTCCTCTGGTGTATCTTGATTTCTGGATACTCAATGCTTATGCACAGTATAATAATAGTTATGATGATATTTTTCATTTATATTTTCTTTTTTTGCAACAAAATCAAAAGCTTGATCCTGAAGAAAAATAAGAATTTAACTCTTTAATTTATATATATATTTATATTGAGATACTACACAAGTATACGTATCGTTATCAAGTAATATAAAACTTTTTGATTTAGACCTGAATAACGAACCCACAAGGAAGATTATGCAATATGCACTTTTTAGAAAGTTTTTCTATTTTTAAAAATTTATTACTTAAACTAAAAACGATCATATGCCCTTATACCCTTGCTCAACTTAAACTAAAAACGATCGTATGCCTTAAGAACCTAGTAAATGACAAGTGGCTTCAACTTTTTTTGCACACCACAATGACTCATCTCAGTTTGGCAGGCTCAGATCATATCCCCTTGCTCATCTCTATAACCGCCAATCAAAACCATATCAAGTCCCCTTTTAGATATTTGAATCTATGATCATCCCACACAAATTTTCTGAACATTTTCAAGGAGCACATGAAAGAGTATGACCATCCTATTCCCTTAGTGAAACTCTAGGGATTACAGAAAAAAATTAGCAAGGCACTGAAGAGTTGGAATTGGAAGACCTTTGGTAACATACAAACTGAGGTGGAGCAGGCTGAGCAGGAGTTAAGAGACACTGAAGCTGATGCTATGAATGGTAGAATTGATGAAGCCATGTTGATGGAAGCCAATGAAAAGTTACTCACTTCCATATCCTGGCAGGTGAAATTTTTTAAACAGAAAGCTGCCACAAATAAATTCTTGGAGGAGATAGAAACACCAGGTTTTTTCATGCTTGTTTCAAATATAAAAGAATGTGTAATATGATCCATCAGATAAAAGATAACGCTGGGAACACTATCAGAGAGGAGGCTAGCATTGTTGAGAGTGTTGTTCAATATTGTCAACAACTAATGACAAATACCTCACACTGTAGGGGACATTTTGAAACTGATTTGTTTACCTCTGATCATTAATACACTTCAAACCTTAATCTTGCTGACACCCCAAATGAAGAGGAGATCAGGCAAGCTCTCCACTCCATTGATAGTTCTAAGGTTGCTGGACCAGATGGGTTCACTTCTGACTACTACAAAAAATCTTGGGAGATCATAAAGGATGATGTGGTGGCTGCCATTCAGGGATTCTTCCAGGGACTGGAGCTACCTAATTATGTTAGTATGGGCAACATTGTCTTCATAACTAATGGTAATAGAAAGGTGTATTCGCATCATTTCAGAACTATTAGCCTGACAAATGTCATCAGTTAAATTATTAGTAAGATACTACTGTACATAATTCAACCTCATCTACAACAACTCATTAGCCCAAAACAGGCTGCCTTTGTAAAGGGCAGATACATTGGAGACAATGTCTTACTTACCCAGAAGCTCTTACAGGATATTGACAGGCCTTGCAGGGGGGGAAATCTGATTTACAAAATAGATATTAAGAAGGCTTATGATATGATAAACTTGGTTTTTGTGCTGGACATGCTGAAGAGCGGGGGTTTCTCTAAGAACTTATGTCTGATCATCAAAAGATGGTTAGAGGGCAATAGAAAATTTGTACTAATAAATGGTAAAGCCCATGGATTTTTCCAAGCTCTCGGAGGTCTAAAACAAGGAGACCCCTTATCACCCACAATCTTCATTCTAGCATTGGATTACTTCTCAAGACTCATAGATAACCCATGTAAAAGGAAAAACTATAATCCATATCAGCATAAGTCAACAATAGATATCAGTCATCTGATTTATGTTGATGACTGACCGACCTTTTTGTAAATCAACAATTACAAGAATTTGATGACGCTACTAGAAGATTTAAAATTCCAGCAATGATGCCAAAAACTTGACTGTGACTTTATATATATAGTTGATTTAATAAATATGTATATATATAATATTCAATAATGTTAAAGTCGATTGTCAACGCAAGTATACGTCTCGCTCAAGTAATATACGACTTTAATGGAGTCTTAGATATCGATCCCACAAGGAGAAATAGAATACTACAGACTAAGATTTAATAAAAAGTAATACTTCAACTACAACAACGCTTAAGTTGCTTATCTGTCACTAATAGGCAATTGAAATAAGCAGATAATTTTGGATAGTAACTAATGAGAGAGAATAACGTTTAATTGTGATATTCAATATATAAGAAAACATCCTTCTTCTTGCCAAAAAATTATAGTGAATGGATAAAATGAATTAGTTCAATTATATTGTGTCAAATAGGAGCATACCAATTCTTTACGCTTTAGTCCAGACATAAAGAACATTGACTAATCCTATGCTTAGTTACTGATTTTGCGGCTAGGCTGGGAGGATACCAGCTCTCACTTTGGAGCTCCCACGTTCCCCTCACCTGAGGGCTAACATCTACACATCAACACCCAAACGATAAGACCGAATTGAAAATTTTAGTCCGTCACTCTAAAATCTCCAATTCTACGCCCGATAGTAATATTTCTCTATTTATTTGCAACCAACTTCCAATGGCTTTGACCTCCCTGAATCTTGGATGTAATCTTCACTTTTGTTGTAAAACTCAACTTATTTTAACAATTCAATTAACCAGATTGAAAGTAAATGAAGATCGAAGTGAAAAGGTCATCACAATTTCTTAAACATTTTCATGGCTTCACCAATTCAAATCACCATTTCACAAATCTC
>JXCR01100075.1:72811-91849 GCA_002079205.1 Phalaenopsis hybrid cultivar
TTCAAGTAATTGAATTAACTCTGTATCCATCAAATTATCTAGTCATCAAGTTTTAAGAGTTCTAACTTTCTATTTATTTCAAGAATGACTATGAATTGCAATATTAAGTCACTTAGAATATCCAAAAATAAGAACTTCATGAGAACTCTATTAGTAAAAAGATCTATTCCATAAATATAAGTTCAGGAATGTATTTAAGTTTTCCCTTTAGGTAGGTCATGAAGATTTTTATTAGGCATCTCCTCAAACTTCTCCTCACTTTTGTTTATTTATTTATTTTTTCTTTCTTTTTCTTTTCTTTTCTCCTTTTCATTTGGATTGCTTTCAATCCTTTCTTTTTTCTTATTTTTAAGTGAGAATTACTATATCTAGATAGCCTTTAATGATTTTGAACTTCACTTTTCTTTCCCTAAATTTGAAAANCTCTTTTCTCTTTTTCATTTGGATTGTTTTCAATCCTATATTTTTTTTTTCTTTTCATTTCAGAGATTGTTTTCAATCCTTTCTTTTTCATTTTTCAAGTGAGGATTATAATATCTGGATAGGCTTTAATGATTCTGAACTTCACTTTTCTTTCCCTAAATTTGAAACTCAAAGCATTTCTTTACCTTATAAAAATTCCATAGTTTTTACATGATTGAGCCCCAATCTTTTCTTCTCAAATGAATTTCCAGATTCTTAATACTTCAAAATATAGCTTCCTTTACTTTAAATAGTTATCTATAATTTTATTCTCTTATACTAAATATCTTAAGTTACAAAAATTAATTTTCATTACAAAAATATTTCTTTNAAGTTCCCTTTACTTTAAATAGTTACTATAATCTTATTCTCTTATACTAAATAGCTTAAGTTACAAAATTAATTTTAATTACAAAAATATTTCTTTAAATCTACCATAATATTTAAAAGTTACAAAAAAATGTAGTTACCTGAATTAAATTCACTACATGAAATCATATAAATAATTTTTTAAAATATTGGAATAGAGGACATCTAATAATTAATTTTTTTCTTCCCTCCCCCAAACTTAAAGTTTTAAATATGAAATAATATAGGTGGAAAGAAAAACTATAAATATAAATCAAACCTCAGTATTGTAGGCATTTTTATCATTCTGAAATTTTTNTTTTTCTTCCCTCCCTTAAACTTAAGTTTTTAAATATGAAATAAAGGTGGAAAAAAAATACTATAAATATAAATCATACCTCAGTATTGTAGGCATCTTTATCATTCTGAAATTTCTGCAGGCCTTCTCCAATTCTTACTTCACGTAGTCTGAAATATTAGGAGCTTTCTACCCATATAAATCATTAGAGGAATTTCTAGGAAATGAAAATTTTGAAACAAGTGTAAAACTAAATCAAACACAACATTTCCTAACACAATCACAATACTAAACAAAAATACTAAAATGAAAATAAATATTACATCACATTACAATCCACAAAATACACTAAATAAAAGTCCACTTACATACTCATTCCTTTTTCTCATAAAAAGATTACATAACATAAAAATAAATAAAAATACAAACATAAGCATCAATCTCATTCTAAAAATAAAAATCCCAAACTATTTCATCGTCGCCTTGATCAGCAGGTGGATCGGGTTGATACTGAGTATCAATCTTATTCTAAATATCAAAATCCCAAACTATTTCATCGTCGCCATGATCAGCAGGTGGATCGAGCTGATCCTGAGTATATTGGGGGCATTCAGGAAATTTAACATCAGGCTCTCCTCTGTAGTGTCAGGCCTAAGCATCATAATAGGCTATTTCAAAATCAAAATGCCTCTGCAGATACGCACTATCATAATCATGTCGGCGTTCTAAATCTCTGATCCTCTCATTTATCAAATCTATGCTCTTCCGCTGCAAGGTCAACTCATTCATCAAATCTGCTAAGACAGGGGAGCTAGAAGGAGGAGGAGGGTCATAACTTGTAGAGGGAACGTCTCTGCTAGTAGAAGATTCCTGACTCCTACTTCTAGTTCTCCATTTCTTATGGGATACATAAGCTTTCAGATTTGATTTACTAATGGGTTTCATAGGGTGAACTCACTCTTCCTCTCCAGCTTCCACTCTAGAAAGTTAGCAAAGTGCAAAAATAAGTCCAGGATGTCCTAGACCTCCACTAGTCTCACTCTTTGCCGTAGTCAATATATTCTTGAAAATAATCTTCCTCACATTTATAGTTTTGTTATTCTGAATACAATAATTCTGAATAGCTCTATCTCTAGTTACCTCACTATGGTGGTAAGTCGGTAACAGAGTAGAGGAAATGAAATAATACCACGCCTTAGAGTTGACATTTAACATGAAAGCAGAAAAGTTTACCCATTCTCGCTGCTTTATTTTCCACGTTCATTTCCCATCAGTGAGAAAGTTAATCACATTATTGAGTGGTTCTTTCATCGTACTAAACGATTCATAGTGGCAGATGTAAGAATCAAGGACTTCATAAAAAGTGTTAATGCGGGCGGCAGTAAATTTCACAAGAAGTCTACGTACTTGCACGATTCCATCTTCAGCATAAATTACATTGGCGTAGAACTCTTTCACCACATTTGCATCAGCTTTATTGGTTGTGTAACAAAAGTTTTCCCACCTCCGCTCTGCAATAACCAATTCAATTTCTCCTCCCGGATTCTCAAAAACTCAATCTTGAATACATTTCTTTCCTTGAAGTATTGAAGTGAATCGAGTTTGATCCATCACATTGACGAAGCGTGAATTGTCGAACTCAACTCTTCTCTTTTGACGTGGAGCCATTTTCAATCTAATCAATCAAAGAAAATTTCTAAAAATTACTTCTAATATGTAAATAATGGCTTACAATGGTAATTCAAAGAGTTTAACATTAAGATCCATGAATTTCTTCCAAGATTTTCTTCACATTTTCAAATTTTCAGGGTTCCTCAATGTGGAAGATATACATGGTGAAAATCAAATATATTTAGCTTGGAGTGAAGCTCTTACATAAAGAAGATCAAATCTGATATCAAACAGCCTTGAAATCGTCTCCCAATCCAAGATCTATCAAGCCCTAGTTCGAAAATGGTGTTTTTAAGAGGAAGGGGTATATGAATAGTGGCGGTTGATAGGTCAAAATCATGGTTAAAGAGGTATTTTCGCGATCTCGCCGACGGCGGCACCGTCGGCGCGCTCTATTTTATTTTTGAACCTAAGTCTCGGGAAATTCCCGCCGTCGGCGGCGTCGAGGGTGTCGTCGGCGGGCTTTATTGATTTTGTCCAAATTCCGTATTTTTGCAATTTTGATCAATTCTAAGCCTAAACGACATCTGTTTAATCTTTATAAACATAATTTTGAATAGTTAAATGATGTACTTAACACATACAAACTTTCACAAAACATAACATCACATTTATATATAAATTCTAAGGGGTACAATAAACGTTATATAACACACCTAAATTAGGTATTTTCTCAACCTCAATACATAAATTCAGCGTCGCAATCCATGCCAAAACCCTCAAAACGCTGTAAACAAAACATCATATGCTTAGTCTCAACTATACAGAGATCTTTAAGCATAATTTTAAAGAAAAATAAATATAAAGTTCAAATCTAAACACACAAACATAAATGTAACATATAAGATTTACTACTCGTTAGATTCTGTGCTCGTGTCTCCTCTGAGATCTCTCATTGATTGCACATGGATGAAGAGGTTGTAGAAGGGTCGGAAAGGAACTTCTTCAGTTGAATCTTCCTCAATTAATTTCTTCCTCTTCATCAGACGTATCAAGCTATCTTTTAAACGTCCTGAATGATCAAAATGTTCTTTAATCCTCCAGTCTAAATGATCGAAGAAATCAGAGATATTATTAATTGCATTCATCACATTTTGTACCTCTTTTTCCAATTTCTTCATTCGGCGTAGGATCACCAAAAACTTATCAGGGACTAAGGGTTGTACCGACAGTGAATTCTGAGAAGATTGATCAACTATCATAGCCATATCATTTTCATCTTCAAATGATGGGAATCTTTCAGTTGGATCCAAAGGTTTCCAAGGGAGCAATACATTTTCCCAGTTTTCATAGGATACTTGGGACTGGCTGCAAAGTGAGAAAATTGTTGAAGGGTGTCCAAGCCATAAGTTGATCCGTGAACGATTAGGCCTAAGACTGACTTCACAATTGTAGATCCAACATCGATCGACAGTCCCCTTTGGATGCAGTAATTTAGAATGACACTTTCCTTAGAAACTTTACCAACCTTCATTGTCGGTAACAGTTTCGAAGAAATGAAGAAGTGCCAGTGTTTAGAGACGGGATTTAAAAGTGTTGAAGAAAAACTAACATACCCGTTCTCTCGCATTTCCCAATCATCAGTTTCGTCCGTCAAATACTGGTAAATTTCATTCATCTGGTCTCTCGTTGGGACGAAATTGGAATAGTGGCAGACAGAAACATTCTCTATCATATATAACTCGTTGATTCTTGAAGGAGTGAAAGTAATCCATCTCCCTCGAACATAAACAACTCCTTGGTTAATTTCATGTAAATTTGCATAAAATTCTTTTACCATAGGAACTACCATGGCGGTAGTAGTGTAGCACAACACTTCCCATCTTCGCCCCACCATCGTTTCTTCATTATCCGTTGTCAGATTATTCAATCCGCGATTCACGATTCCTCATTCCTTGATTAATCTTTTCTTCGTCAGCAACTTGTTGAAGATTCGCTGCGCTTCCGCACTAATGAACTTTCGCCGATTGAAAACTCACATTACGGGATTATCAGGGGAATTAGACGCCATAGGAATGAAATTGACAAAAATTTTCTACGTTTTTGGGGAGGAAATATGAACTAAAGTTTGAATTTTTTAGTTTAAAAAGACTATTCTCGTCCAAAAATCGTCAAAACCGCTCATCGGACACAAGAAACCGCCTCTTATCTGTCTTGCCGTCGGCGACATCGAGGGCGCCGTCGGCGCGCTTCTGTATTAATTTTTGCCTGGACTCTCGGGAAAATCCCGCCGTCGGCGCTGTCGAGGGCGCCGTCGGTGCCCATGGGAAAACTTTCACAGTTTCGCTCTGGTCCGAATGCATCACAATTTTTCTTATATGGATCCAATTTTTAAGATATTTAAAGGGTAAATAAAAGTAGTAGAGCTTAATATTACTATAAACTAGCGATAAATTCAAATAAAAACTAACATAATTGCAATAAAGATAAACATAAATATGGGTTGTCTCCCATAAAGCGTATGGTTTAATGTCGTTAGCCCGACCTATTCAAGGTTCATTCAGGTTGACTGATCATTAAAACCACTTTAAAATTTGGTCTTTTACCCTCATGATATGGTTTTAATCTATGTGAATTTACTTTAAATCTATTTCCCGTTTTCTAATCTTCAATTACTGTGAGAACTTCATTTATCTTGAAGGAATAAATGGTCCCATAAAATCTAATCCCCAAACATCAAAGATCTCAACTTCCAATATGAAATTTAGAGGCATTTCATTTATTCTAAAAATATTGCCTACTCGTTGACATCAATCACAAATTTTTATATATCTATAAACATGTCTAAATATAGTAGGCCAATAAAATCCAACTTGTAAAATTTTATAAGCAGTTTTATCGCTCCCAAAATGTCCTCCAAATTCAGAATCATGACATAGTTGAATAATTAGTTCAGTTTCTTCATAAGGTACATATCTCCTCATAATCAGATCCTTACATTGTTTATATGAATATGGCTCATCACAAAAGTATGCTTTTGCATCATGAATAAATTTTGTTTATTGTTGCAATGTCAGCTTAGGTGATAAATAAACACTTACAATATAGTTAACAATATCAGCATACCAAGGTATTTTCCATACAATAATATTATAAAGCTGTTCATCAGGGAAACTGTCTGTAATTTCATTATCAACATCAGATAATTTATGGTTTTCTAATCTTGACAAAGGATCAGCAATTTGATTATCAGTTCCCTTTCTATCAATAACTACAAGATCAAATACTTGCATCAATAATATCCATCTAATCAACCTTGGTTTGTCATCTTTCTTTTGCATCAGATATTTAATAGCTGAGTGATCAGTGTGCATAACACATTTAGCTCCAATTAAATAAGATCGAAATTTATCTAAAGCATATACGATAGCTAGTAGCTCTTTTTCAGCAACAGTACAATTAATTTGAGCATCATTAAGAGTTTTACTAGCGTAGTATATCACCTTAAAAATCTTTTCATACCTTTGTCCAATGACAGCTCCAATAGCATAATCACTAGCATCACACATCAGTTCAAATGGTTTCTCCCAGTTAGGTGAAACTATAATAGGTGCCGTGATTATTTTTTCTTTTAATAACTCAAAGGCATTTAAACAGCTTTCAGTAAACTCAAATTTTTTGTCATTTTCTAAAAGTTGGCATAGAGGTTTAGTGACTTTTGAGAAATCTTTAATAAAACGCCTGTAAAAATCAACATGTCCTAGAAAACTTCTAACTTCTCTTACACTAGTAGGAGGTGTTAGTTTAGATATAACTTGGATTTTTGCAGGGTCCGTTTCCATACCATTTTCCAAAATTTTACGCCCTAACACAATTCCTCCTGCAACCATAAATTGACATTTCTCCAAATTTAGAACTAAATTAGTTCTTTCACATAACTCTAAAACTTTTTCAAGATAAATTAAGCATGCGTCAAATGATGTTCCAAATACAGAAATCCATAAACACTTCTAATCCATCATCAATTAACTTACTAAATATAGACATCATACATCTTTGGACTAAAACTTTTTCAAGGTAATTTAAGTATGCGTCAAATGATGTTCCAAATACAGAGAAATCATCCAAGATAATTTAAGCATGCTCAAATGATGTTCCAAATACGTAAGATAATTTAAGCATGCTTCAAATGATGTTCCAAATACAGAGAAATCATCCATAAATACTTAAGATAATTTAAGCATGCGTCAAATGATGTTCCAAATACAGAGAAATCATCCATAAAATACTTCCAATACATCATCAGTTAACTTACTAAATATAGACATTATACATCGCTGGAATGTTGTAGGTGCATTACATAGTCCAAAAGACATTCTTCTAAACGCAAAAGTTTCAAAAGGACTAGTAAATNCGAATATATTTATTCATAAAATGGGATCCTCCATCAGTAATAATCATCCTAGGCATTCCGTATCTAGTGAAAATATTTTTCATTAAAAATCTTGAAACACTTTTAGCGTCACAGCGAGGTAAAGCTTGTGATTCAATCCACTTAGAGACGTGGTCTACTGTAATTAATATATATAAGTTCCCAAATGAAGGAACAAATTGCCCCATAAAATCTAATCCTCAAACATCAAAGATCTCAACTTCCAATATGAAATTTAGAGGCATGTCATTTCATTGAGATATATTGCCTACTCGTTGACATTGATCACAAGTTTTTATGTATTTATAAACATCCCGTCCCCAAACATCAAAGATCTCAACTTCCAATATGAAATTTAGAGGCATTTCATTTCTTCTAGCCAAACATCAAAGATCTCAACTTCTAACATGAAATTCAGAGGCATTTCATTTCTTCTAGATCCCATAAAATCTAATCCCTAAACGTCAAAGATCTCAACTTCTAACATGAAATTCAGAGGCATTTCATTTCTTCTAGATATATTGCCCAATTGTTGGCATCGATCACAAGTTTTTATATATCTATAAACATCTCTAAATATAGTAGGCCAATAAAATCCCGTTCACAAGTTTTTATGTATCTATAAACATCTCTAAAGATAGTAGGCCAATAAAATCCAGCTTGCAAAATTTTATAAACAGTTTTATCAATCCCAAAATATTCTCCAATTTCAGAATCATGACATTTGAGTTTTTATGTATCTATAAACATCTCTAAAGATAGTAGGCCAATAAAATCCAGCTTGTAAAATATAAGCAGTTTTATCGTTCCTAAAATGTCCTCCAAATTCAGAATCATGACATTTTTGAATAATCAGTCCAGTTTCTTCATAAGGTACACATCTCCTCATAATCAGATCCTTACATTGTTTATATAAATAAGGCTCATCCCAAAAATATGCTTTCGCATCATGACTGAATTTCCTTTACTGTTGCAATATCAGCATAGGTGCCAATATATCACTTACAATATAGTTAACAATATCAGCATACCATGGTATTTTCCACATACTAACATTATAAAGCTGTTCATCAGGGAAACTGTCTGTAATTTCATTGTGAACATCAGATAATTTTGGTTTTCTAATCTTGACAAATGATCAGTAATTTGATTATCAGTTCCCTTTCTATCAATAACTACAAGATCAAATTTTTGCATCAATAATATCCATGTAATCAACCTTGGTTTGGCATCTTTCTTTTGCATCAGATAATTAATAGCTGAGTGATCAGTGTGCATAACACATTTAGCTCCAATTAAATAAGATCAAAATTTATTTAACGCATATATGATAGCTAGTAGCTCTTTTTCAGTAACAGTATAGTTAATTTGAGCATCATTAAGAGTTTTACTAGCGTAGTATACAAATATTTTCATACCTTTGTCCAAGGACAGCTCCAATAGCATAATCAATAGCATCACACATCAGTTCAAATGGTTTCTCCCAGTTAGGTGAAACTATAATAGGGGCCGTGATTAATTTTTCTTTTAATAATTCAAAAACATTTAAACAGCTTTCAGTAAACTCAAATTTCTTGTCCTTTTCTAAAAGTTNAACATTTAAACAGCTTTCAGTAAACTCAAATTTCTTGTCCTTTTCTAAAAGTTGGCATAGAGGTGCTTTCAGTAAATTCAAATTTCTTGTCCTTTTCTAAAAGTTGGCATAGAGGTTTAGTAACTCTTCAAAAAATCTTTAATAAAACGCCTATAAAATCCAACATGTCCAAGAAAACTCCTAACCTCTCTTTACATTACGTAGGAGGTGTTAGTTTAGATATAACTTGAATTTTTGCAGGGTCTACTTCCATACCATTTTTATGTTAGTTTAGATATAACTTGGATTTTTGCAGGGTCCATTTCCATAGCATTTTCCAAAATTTTATGCCCTAACACAATTTTTCCTGCAACCATAAATTGGCATTTCTCCCAATTTAGAACTAAATCAGTTCTTTCGCATAACTCTAAAACTTTTTCAAGATAAATTAAGCATGCGTCAAATGATGTTCCAAATACAGANAACATAAACAACTCCTTGGTTAATTTCATGTAAATTTGCATAAAATTCTTTTACCATAGGAACTACCATGGCGGTAGTAGTGTAGCACAACACTTCCCATCTTCGCCCCACCATCGTTTCTTCATTATCCGTTGTCAGATTATTCAATCCGCGATTCACGATTCCTCATTCCTTGATTAATCTTTTCTTCGTCAGCAACTTGTTGAAGATTCGCTGCGCTTCCGCACTAATGAACTTTCGCCGATTGAAAACTCACATTACGGGATTATCAGGGGAATTAGACGCCATAGGAATGAAATTGACAAAAATTTTCTACGTTTTTGGGGAGGAAATATGAACTAAAGTTTGAATTTTTTAGTTTAAAAAGACTATTCTCGTCCAAAAATCGTCAAAACCGCTCATCGGACACAAGAAACCGCCTCTTATCTGTCTTGCCGTCGGCGACATCGAGGGCGCCGTCGGCGCGCTTCTGTATTAATTTTTGCCTGGACTCTCGGGAAAATCCCGCCGTCGGCGCTGTCGAGGGCGCCGTCGGTGCCCATGGGAAAACTTTCACAGTTTCGCTCTGGTCCGAATGCATCACAATTTTTCTTATATGGATCCAATTTTTAAGATATTTGAAGGGTAAATAAGAATAGTAGAGCTTAATACTACAACAAACTAGTGATAAATTCAAATAAAAACTATCATAATAGCAATAAAGATAAACATAAATATGGGTTGCCTCCCATAAAGCGCTTGGTTTAACGTCGTCAGCCCGACCTATTCACGGTTCATTCAGGTTGACTGATCATTAAAACCTCTTTAAAATTTTGTCTTTTACCCTCATAATATGGTTTTAANAAAGGGTAAATAAAAGTAGTAGAGCTTAATATTACTATAAACTAGCGATAAATTCAAATAAAAACTAACATAATTGCAATAAAGATAAACATAAATATGGGTTGTCTCCCATAAAGCGTATGGTTTAATGTCGTTAGCCCGACCTATTCAAGGTTCATTCAGGTTGACTGATCATTAAAACCACTTTAAAATTTGGTCTTTTACCCTCATGATATGGTTTTAATCTATGTGAATTTACTTTAAATCTATTTCCCGTTTTCTAATCTTCAATTACTGTGAGAACTTCATTTATCTTGAAGGAATAAATGGTCCCATAAAATCTAATCCCCAAACATCAAAGATCTCAACTTCCAATATGAAATTTAGAGGCATTTCATTTATTCTAAAAATATTGCCTACTCGTTGACATCAATCACAAATTTTTATATATCTATAAACATGTCTAAATATAGTAGGCCAATAAAATCCAACTTGTAAAATTTTATAAGCAGTTTTATCGCTCCCAAAATGTCCTCCAATAGAATCATGACATTTCTGAATGATTAGCTTGGTTTCTTCATAAGGTACACATCTTCTCATGAAGTTGAATAATTAGTTCAGTTTCTTCATAAGGTACATATCTCCTCATAATCAGATCCTTACATTGTTTATATGAATATGGCTCATCACAAAAGTATGCTTTTGCATCATGAATAAATTTTGTTTATTGTTGCAATGTCAGCTTAGGTGATAAATAAACACTTACAATATAGTTAACAATATCAGCATACCAAGGTATTTTCCATACAATAATATTATAAAGCTGTTCATCAGGGAAACTGTCTGTAATTTCATTATCAACATCAGATAATTTATGGTTTTCTAATCTTGACAAGGATCAGCAATTTGATTATCAGTTCCCTTTCTATCAATAACTACAAGATCAAATACTTGCATCAATAATATCCATCTAATCAACCTTGGTTTGTCATCTTTCTTTTGCATCAGATATTTAATAGCTGAGTGATCAGTGTGCATAACACATTTAGCTCCAATTAAATAAGATCAAAATTTATTCAAAGCATATACGATAGCTAGTAGCTCTTTTTCAGCAACAGTACAATTAATTTGAGCATCATTAAGAGTTTTACTAGCGTAGTATATCACCTTAAAAATCTTTTCATACCTTTGTCNTGTGTTTTGATGATGGTGGTGGCTCGATGGTGGTGACGAGGCAGTGGTGGTTTGGTGGCAGCGACAACCTCAGTCATGGTCGAGAAGAGGTTACTGTAGTATGGCAGTGGCAATGGCTCTACGACGATCAAGCAATAATGTTTCGGTAGTGACAATGGATGGGAAGCCACAAGTGTTGTTTGAAGGTGGCGTCAGCTAGACAACGATTTTGGTACACTGGTGGTTTGACGATGGTGGAGGCCGTCGGTGGTGGCCAAGGAGAGTTGATGGTGGTCCAGCAATGGCAACAGCTCGATGATTGCGGTTGAGCAACAGTGGTTTGATGATGGTTGTGGTCGGGAAGCAACAACAATCTTCTGATGGTGTTGGGGGCACAATGTTAGCAGCCGGGCAGCGGTGGTCGAGCTCAGAAACCCTCAAGAGCTTGAAGCTTCTTCAACTTTTTCCTACAGGTTCAGGTCCCCCTTCATGAAGGGAGAGAGGGGCCTATTTATAGCTTTTGAGAGTGACATCATCTGTGAATACTGCATGAATCCAACCCACTTCATTGGATGACCTATAGTGATTCCTTTGATCAAATGATGTTTTATTAGCATTTTAGTGTCTTAATGATATTAAAATTGAATGATCTCGGGCTCGTTGGATTTGGATCGATGACACGCTCCATTTGACTATAAGCTTATTAAATTTGGAATACATATAATCGTCCAATCGACCATCCAAAATCACTAATTGAGCTTAAATGACTTGATCTGCTCTTGATTGGACCCGAGTTGAACCAAGTTTAAACTTGTGGGGTTCGTTATGCCCAGACACTCAGTTTGATTATAAATTTGATGAAATTGAAGCTTGGATAATCCCAAATTTGGATTAGAAATTATTTCTTGTTTATAATGTTTTAATGTTTTAAGATTCATGTATGATTAAAATAGTTTTTGAGTATCTCTCACAAAGTATAGGTGTTGGCCGCTTTAAAGTCTTATATAGTTAATTTTTTTTATTATAGCTAAAGATAGTTTATTTATACATAAACAAAAAATTACAAATTGATGGTGAAAATTTTGGAGCATCTATAAATGATACGCCACCAACAAATTTTCATCATACGACACCAATTTCGAGATATGACACAGATCCCGAGATGATATTTTGAAAAAAAACATTCAAATCTTGATAAAAATTCACCCAGAGCTCCGCTGTCACCAAACTTATAGTCAAACTGACCGGCTCGATGAGACAGACCTAATGATATAAAAACTAGTCTAATCCGAGTCAAATCAAGCTTAGATCAAGCCATTAAGCCACCATTGGAAGATTTCTGGACAAATTTGGAAGGTCAAACAGATGTCGACACTAGCAGACCTATACTTGAATCGAGCATCTTGACAAGAAAAATCCAACGAGCCCAAGATCACTCAATTTCAACAGCGTTAAGGCACTCAAATGTCTATTAAACGTCGCATGATCGAATGAAACTCTCTGGACCGTCCGATCAAAATGGTTGATATTCCTGCATTAATTACACCCGAAACACTATAAATAGAACCCCACCCCTCACATGAGGGGAAACTGAAGTCTAGAATGAGAGCCTTAGGCCTTGAGGAGAAGCTGCATCTCAACATCACCTCCGATCGTCGTCGACCACCTCCAACCGCCCACTACCGATCGGCGAAGACCACCACTGACCTCTGACAACCACCGCCGACCGTCTTTGACCACCGCCGACCATCGTCGACCTCTGCCAACCGTCATCGATCACTACCATCCAGACGTCAACAATCGACGTTGTAATCTTAAAAATATAGTCACCCTTTCCCGTTTGTGGGACAAATGATTTTTGTAATCATCAATCAATAGTGGTTTTCCGCAACTGGGTCAAACTCCTTAGTTTTTCCCTTATGAGTTTTCCACGTAAAAACTTTTGTAGTCATCACCATTTGTTTCTCTTTCATTTGTGTGTGTGCTGAACTTTCATACAACATTAAGACGATAGTCCGTTACTCTACCGCTGCGAATTTTCTAGCAAGCCTCAATAAATATCGAAATAAAAATTTTTCAGTTACAAAGATATAGTTTTAAAATCTTATTAGACTTGTAAGTTGATTAAATATGCAAGAAGCACATCCGTAAATTATTCATTAACTAAATTTTATATTATAATTTAGTTAATGATTTTGGTTTTTAACTAATTAGTTAGTTTTATTGATTTGGACCGTTACATGAACTTGCTTTGTCAATAGATGCTATGGTTGGGAGTGGACGAGCCTCCTAGCTTAGGATGAGGATGGCTAGGGCCTAGTGGCACATTGTCCGAGTAGTTGGAGCTGCTTAATTATTGAACTGCTTTTCCAAAAAGAGCATTATTTTACTAGAAAAGGTTAACATTAAATACATCTAATAAAAAAATTATATATATATATATATATATATATATATATATATATATATATATATATATATATATATATNTTGAACATTATTTTTATGGCAAAACTGAGAATGCTCTAGTGTTGCTTGAGTTTGAATCATCATTCTTATTTATGAATGGAATTACGAAAATTTAGTTCAATATCGGATTCTATTGAAAACATCTGCTTCAACATAAAGAAACATGACCCGACTTGGATGTTGTCGATGGCTATTAATAATGTCATTATCTAATGTCTTTATATGCATACACATTTAGGTTAGAATGTGGAATTAATCAGTGTAGGAGGCTTCTTTTGATGACACTTTAATTTAGAGAAATTTCACAATTTTTATGTATTTACATATCTAACACGTAAGGTTTAATATTTACATTTATCACATTTTGGTATTATAAACTTATGTATGAAACGGTGTATTTCACTTTTAAAATATTAATAATAGCAGTATTTTTTGTGTGATGTTAAAGATTTGAGTGCAACACATATGAAAGTTTAGGTGTTAGATACATAAATAAATAGGAATTGTGTTTTATATATGTAAATTCCCCTTATATTTATTAGCAATTTACTTTTAGTAGACATTTTTTTATAATTGTATGGTCTCTTTTGGTGGCCCTGGTCGAGAAGTGCTTACTGAAGCTTTATCTGTTGTTCTGATGACTGTAAAATATTTTTTTCATGTGCATGCACAACTTGTATGAATTTGAATGATTTATTCAGATCCTTGCTTTTGTATTGCTCTTTGCATCATGTGCGCTATTACCATAAAAATTGACTTCACCTTACCATTTTTGGTTATTTTATCATGCATAAGTCACAAATGATGCAAAAACATGCTGATTATTTTCAATTAGCGAATGGAACAGTGGAATTTGGGTAGATGCATACCAACAAATATCCCACCCACTCAATTTTTCCTTCAGAAGAATGCCCAGCAACTGCTATTGTGGCTTCATAATACATTTGAGAATTAATATATATTGAAATTAAACTTGGGAACTACTTATGACTAGCGGTATGTGATTAAGATTCTTTCTCATGCTACCATGCTAGATATATTTCAAGTCATTTTAAAGGTTTTTGATGGTCTTGAATAGTTGCTTGTGAATTTCAGCAGGAATATATAGAATGATTTCATCTTGAAATGACATCTCTTAAGTCTGCTTCATGAAAATAGAGCATTGCATTATGAAGGCCCACAAGTTTTTCCAGGTAGCTTCTACTTCAAGAAACTAATAATTACATTGGAATTAAGAAATATATCTTGCTGCCTGCATGCATTTTGTTTTCATAGAAATAAAAGATTTCTGTCAAGTGGATTGGGAACAAAAAATACCAATATGGAGGCCCATATTAGGATTGTCGAATAGAAAATGTCATATTGAAGAGTGAGGTGGAGATCATGTTGCTGGTGATAGGGAATTTGAAGGTTGAGAAAGGAAATACAATTGTTATTATGGAGATCAGAGGTGGAGAAAGCAATGATGCTGCAACTTTGTTAGGTGTTTTACATACAAATGTTTTTTATCCAGTTATTTTTCTCTGGTGCCCAACAATGCCTAATAGGCTAGATGGCAAGATTGTAAATTCTTTAAGAGTAAATGTGTTGCTATTTGCAATTCAATGGTTTTTTTTCTGTTTATTAAATGATGTAAACTAAAAAGAGCAACTCTCTGAATACAATGACCTTAGAGATTTACTCAACTTTTATCGTTGTCAATAGTAAGGGGCTGTTTTTTTCTTTTTGAAGGGAGCAAGGGGATGTTCGGTAGTTGGATTTTAGCAGGATTTACATAGTATTTAATGTAAATCCACCAAACAAACAAAACAATCGTATATATTGAATCTGCACTTCGCTAAATCCATTTTTTTTCCTTCGTTACATTTTTAACGTAAATCTAGATTTATTAAATGTAAGCATTAGATGGATTTAACGGATTTAGTTTAAGAAGAAAATCACAGGGGTCACTTTATGCCAATCATCATAAACGAATTTAATGATTTAATCTTAAATTGAGCCAAACGTTATTCTGGATTTACAACATTTGGATTTGATAAATCCGGATTTACCGGATTTACTAAATTCTATTTAACCCAAATCTGATAGGCAGCCAAACATCCCCGTAGGAGGTCATGATTCTCTGTTTTATATGTGAAACCAAACTCAAAGGCTGTTAAAATTTGGTATAGCTCTATATTCTTCTACAAAATCCTTATGGATGTATTAGGTTTGTAGGAATTAGTGGAAAAGTAATATTATATCTATTTTTCATTTAGTTTATTTTTACTTGATAAGAAATTGATTTTATTAAGAAAATAAGAACATGTACATAATTCTCTGTATGATTTTCTATCAATGAAGAGTTTTTTGTTTATTACGCTTGATAGGCTTTTGCCTTGGCATATAAAGTAGAGAATCACATGTTCTAAACTTTTGCAGAGGCCTTTGAAATAATTGTGACAATAATATAGGCCCCAGTAATCTTAAAGGTCATGATATTATGAAATTTCTTGTTTTATTATTTAAATTTTTATCGACAAGCAAAAAAAAAAATCTTTTTCAACTGTATTACCAATTGCTGAACAAAACTCAATGGAAAAAAAATCATTTTTTTTTTTTTGGCATTTCATGTAGTTTATTTAGCATTGTTTATTATGTCATACAATTCATAGCTATGTAAGACTTAGGAGTATAAAATAGCTTGAGGTCAAGGCAAATGTATCTGGAACACGCTCATTGCCACCCTTGATAATTAACATTTTCATTTTTTAAAGAAGTCAATATCATTAAGTATTCAAGGAAAATAAAACATCAAGGACATTTACTATGAATTAACAAAGCCATAAGAAAAATATAATAGGATAGAAATACAAAGTTTTTATTTTAGTCACCTTGAAGCCTGGTAAAAGTAGGAATGTCAATAGACATTCTTTTGATTCTTGTCCTTTTTGATATAGAAATTGTGAAATATTTTATCCACCAGAGAGTCAACACTCCGAAAGCTCAAATAAAAAATTAGATATTTTTTATGTTAAATAATCATTTTTTTGTTCACCAGTGGAAAGAGATTGATGTGTTTCAATAACGTGCAAAGTATTATCAGTGATAATTTCAGTAGATGGTTTGGTAATCACCACGAAGGGGCTGGCAAGGATAGGAACATCTTTGAATTCTGATGAAAGAATTGAGAAATTAATAAGTGAATGGGAGAGAAGGACTTCAACATTTGAGCAATGAACAACATTTGCAACGTGGAGGCTTTGGCATAGGTGGCTTAATCACCTGAGGGAATAGAGGATCAGTTTCAAGAGTCATCAAGAACCACGAGCAAAGGAGATCAACCAAACCCCTTGGAGAAGTATTTGCATTGGAGTTGATGAAATAGGAAGTGCAAATGATCCTGTAACAACAGATCAGTGGAAGAGATTGACACGGTCTTGAACATGAACATCATAAAAAGAGTAGAAATATATTGATGGTGAGAAAGAAGAGGACAACGTGGAAATGTCAGGTACTAGAAGCTAGAGAGACTGATAGCGCATAACACGCCTATGCTGTGTGTTGGCATCGACTATCATTATCGACATTAATGATAGTCGATAACAATCATAAAAATTTAAGCAGAAAACTACAGTGACATCTAAGCTACAATAACCACACAAAAATGTAGGTTGTGGCCCTAATCGAGGAATCATGGTAGGCATTCAAAATTTAGTGCATGCCATCAAGAGTATTCATTACATGTGCATGCGTGCTTCCAAGGATCATTGCCAATTTTTTATGCTTTGATGACTTTCCAGATGATTTTCTCATTTGTTTTTATTGTTTGAGTTTTCATCTTGACATCACGAAACTAATCACCAAGTCAAATCCACTCAATTCTTTTTGGCTTGTTGTTATGAAAATATAAAGTTATGCTTCTCCATTGTACTTCATATCATTTTCAGAAAAAAAAAAAGAAGGTTAGGGTATTTTGGTTGATTTTTGTACACTTTTAATGCGAATCTCATTGCCATATGCTTTGGTAAGTCACCAGATCTTTATTATTTGTTATTGCTAGTTGTGATTTTATCTTGACATAACTAGACCTATATGCTAAGTTACAGTCAATCACTTTCATAAGGCTTATTGTTATAATCATATTAAGTTTTGCTTTTCTGTAGCTCTTCATATCATATTGGGTTGGAGATGAATGGACAATTTATATTATGGTTTGAGGAATGAGATAAAATTCAATTGTTCTTCTTTCTTCAACCTAAATTCATTGCTTTGACATGTCATTCAAAATTTGACCCTTGGTTTAAATTTATCTCACAATTATTTTACACTATTTAATACTTTATAGGATAATCTTTTGTAACTCCTTTAAAACTACATGCCTTTATCGGCCTCTCCCTGCTAATTGATGGTTGTTATATGGAGCATAATTTTCGATCATTGACCGAGTAATGCCCATTAAACCCATTTTAATGTATTCTAGATTTTGGGAAATTTGTTAGAAATTTATCTCAGCTTAAAAAATTTATGAAATAAATTTCTAACAACTTCCTAAGCTTAGCTATATCTTAAAAATATAATATTTTTTGATAGCATGAGCATTAAAATGTAAATTTTCAAGATTAAAAAAATGTATATATCACCTAATTAAATTTTAAAATTATTGAATTAACTCTTTTGGTTCATTATGACTGATGAGCCTCCATTAGTAATTTATTGAAATTTAAGAATAGTAAAGATGTATTAGGTAGTTTTTAAACTACCCCCTCTTTCTCTCTCAATTTAACTAATCATTTAAAAATTCATATATAAATAATTGAATTAAAAGCTTGTATAAGTGTTCGCACATGAACTATAAACAATTAGATATGATCAAATAGAACTGCTTAATCTGCTTAATAAAAGTTATTGAAATATAATAATTATTATGAAAATTATTATTTCAATGCTTTTGAAATATTTTAACTCTAATTTCATCCTTTAGGTGGCGAATATAAGTAAGTACAGTTTATGTCTTTTGGCTAATTTTCTTCATAATTGAAAAGCATGAAGTTTAATAATTATAAATTTAGTCAATAAGTCATAAAGTTTATTTTTATTACTAAAATATCTTTAATTAATTATCAAGATGTTTTGATATGGCATCCAACCTTAAGGTGAAATCTTCACCTCTATGGCTCATAGGAATCTAGGTTAAAATATGTTCGTCCTCTTTTTCCTTACTCACTTCCAACTTGCATAGATGTGTGATTTAAAATTTTAAGAAAATTGCCCACATCTTCTTAATTTTATTTACTACATTAAAACCCGTAGACATATGATCACGAATTTTATGATGGGTTGTTTTCATTGTCTTTAGTTATGTATAATATGTTATCTCCTTTATAG